>JBCAUG010031075.1:0-10257 GCA_038406175.1 Haplosyllis leylae
AATTGCTACCACTTCCATCTCTTTTGGTCCATTGGTTAATGCTGTAGGGTATGAGGGGGTGGAGTAGGAATACAATGTCACATGTCAGATGGTGATTGGTTGTACTCATCGCACGATTTGTTGATTGGCCACCGGGATTGTGCATGTGCCATCTTTGCACTGATTGGACGTTGGTTTGAGGAGATAACAGGGTGTGCATGATCTTCATGTGATTAGAAAGTGATACATGCATGATCCCTGCAGGGGTTTTGGCGGGAAAGCCTGAGGAGATGTTTGAGACACAGAATGACGCTCCTTCGGCCAACAGAAGCCAAATACAGTTGCGGTTTCGCTCCTCTCCTCAGACTTTGCAAAAGAGATAAATCTCAACCTGTTACAATTATTTAATAAGGTACCCTCCCCAGTGAACAGAATCACACACACGAGTGAAAACATTACCTTTTCTTGTTTCAGCTATTAGATATGCGTACTTACATAAAGCACCGAACTGAATTTTTTTTTTGGATTGAGTGGATTCAACAGAGTCTTTTCCCGTCGCTTTCTATTCAACACTGCAATCAAATTACACCATTTACGATACATTTGTAGCCATAAACATCTCTGGGCTGTGTTAAAAGTAATGTCGGTTGTTTATTGTGATCGCGAGCGATATTTAACGACATTGCACAATTCTTTTGGCCTTCGTGCGTTGTTCGTTTGAATCAAGATGTATTGTTTTCAAGCCTGGTAATTTTACGCAATCTATCGCAACAAAACTGGCTTCAAACTTCATCGGTACCATTTTAGTTGACTTGGAAGTGGCAATAATGTACTTCATTGTATGCCTCTTACTTTTGCTGGGACTAGATTTGTGATGTTTACATTTTATGGAGCATGTGCAGAGGTTGCTTCCTGTTCTCTCACCACTATGTTGAAATTATTTCCAGGTGTTTTACTGTTGAAATATGGATATTACAATGAGAGAGATGGACCAGGGGTGAGTGTCAACCTTTTGCCTAAATGGGTAATGTAATTACTTATTGTTCATGTGACCTACATACAGCTGACAATGAGGGGGGCCGCTTACAAATGTCAACATTGAAAGTGATTAGTATGCAGGGTGCCTTTTGCAGTCACTTAAATATAAATATTCAGAGACAGATATGTAGTCAAGACCATGGTATTTGCTTCAAGTTACAAAATTAATTCGACATGATACTGAGAAATGTCAAATATACATAACAATTCTCAGCATGCTGTTCATACTACACAGACACAGGCTTCTCTGCCAACATCAAAGAATACCATTCAGTAGAGAATGCTTATTTTTGCACTGTTACTCCAGGTCCATGAATTGCAAAAATATGTCATTTCAAGTGTTGTAATTTTTACTTGGTCTATTCTGAAGTCAGAATAGAAAAGAGAGAATTTCCCCACAAACTTGTCACTTTTACTTTGACCATGGCAGAGGGTATATCACAAGCACAATTGAAACAAGAATTAGATTTATTATTGAAACAAATCTTTGACATGACCTAAGAATTCAGCAGCTGAGACAGCAAGGGCCAGGGAACACACAAACTATTGCTAATCTTGAGGCTGCTAAACTTTGAATTCAGAAGGAAAAGGCAAGGAACAAGAAGAGGAGGCGATAGGTTAGTATAGCCATCTTTGTCCTGGGAAAGCTGTTCGATGAACTGCTGAACTAGACCATTTTATTGTTGTATCTGGCAAAAGTAACATAGTCAAGGTGAGGGGTCTTTGGCAGATTTTAAAATCATTTATCTGATCACTTGTCCCATAATACAGTCAGTTAAATTTAAAATGACTGGTTCCAAAAAAGTGGGGGACATTCTTGTCATTCAGAAATTGAGTTACTTTGAATCAAAATGTAAACAAATGAACTAGTCACCCAACCAATTGTAAACCACTAACATTACAGAATAAAATTTTTCAAGGTGTTCCATTCATTTATATACTACTATGTTACATTTTGTCTGTACCAGAGTTTATTTCAGAACTGCAGACAATAAATCATAATTGGCTACAAGTGATTCTTTGCAAAATTCTTCAGTTCTTGACAACCTCACCTATTACCACTCACTCATTGGCATTTACTTTATGAATTTTCTAGCAAAGAGGAAGCCAATTCTATGAGTGTTTGTTGTTGAAAATAACATGTGCCCTCTCCCACAATAAAAACAAGACTTGAACTCAAATTCATATGTCACACCTGAATGGCCTATATAAATCTAATATAACTTTTCTAGTCACGTACAAGTAAACATTGTAGTAACTGCAAAGCCCAAGTCGACGGTGTGATCCAACGGGAATGGCGAAAAGCCTTCAGAAGAGCGGGCGGATGGAATGGAACAAAGACAGTGGAGATTTTGATGAGTCTCTAGGTGATTATGACCAAAATGCCGAACGAAGGAAACATCAAACAACGATATTTCTTTGACAATTGTGGGCAAACGGTCAAGTGAAACGAATCTGGAAGAAAACATACAGATTCTGGAATTCCTAATGGTCAATGTTCAAGATGAAATATCAGACATTAACTATATAATGAATACCACTTGGAAGTGGTACATCACCACCATATTGAAATTGCATTACAACTTTGCAAGAAGCTAAAAGTAACTTCTTGCAGTAATGGTTACCAGCAATTCTACCCAGCCTGTGGGCTGTCAAAACACATCACCCTATCCTCTTGGGGAACAAATTATGATATTTTCCCCACCAAACTAGTCGAGTTTTTCCTTAATTACCAGAACACAACATTGACAGATCTTGCAATTATTTCTTTCCTATTTATTCCCATGTTAAGATCTTTACAGCTAGTGATCAATTTGGTGGGATATGCTGTTCAAACCTCTAATTAATAATATAAATTAGGATCTGACATGTCAAGATATGTACCAGAAAATCAACTGAAACAAAAAAATTACGGAAACACTAGAGTGTATATATATCCTTGTGTTTTTTTTTACAATTTTACCGACCGCGTTAACTAATAATTTCATTAATGTCTGTCTGTTGGTTATATAACTTTTAAAACACTGTAGCTAGGACTTTTATTTTCAGTATACAGACACGTCGTGACCATATGTAATGCTGAGCCACACCACATCCTCCTTGGGACTAATTTCCCCCGAAAACCTTTGTAAGTTGTTTAGCAGTAACTGGAACAGTAAATCAAATGCTCTTTGGTAAATAGTTATTTAATTTGCATCTTGTAGGGTTTCAGATTTTTCCTGAATTTCAAGTTTTTAATGTTTCCTGTACAATAGTCATGACTTCTAGATCAACACCACCTGAGGGGGATGGCACATGTATTTATGTTTGAGTGTGTGCTATACCATTACGCAGATTGAAGGAGGAGATACAGTGGATACACCTCGACAGGGACTGCACACCCTGAGCCTTGGCAAGGGGTGTACAGTCCCCAGGAGGGGTGTATCCTTCAGCCAAAAACAAAACAAATAAAAATAAAAAACAAACTATATCTATTTCTAATCCTAAGCCAAAACAGCATCCCAAAAGCAAGGTCATTGGTTGGTAATGATATGGCAAGGTCACTAAAAAGGAGTCTTACATATCACCACAACAGCATAATGGCTGACATGCATCAAATATGTTGTACACTCTGTTATAAATGTATAATTATCTATCTGTACACCCTGCTATGAATGCTAAATGTATTCATAGTTGGGAGTACAACAAAATATTCTAGCCCTAAGATCCAAATGAACAACTCTGAATGCATACTGCTGTGGGATAAAATAAAGTGTTCCAGCATGAAGTCTGGTGTATTCCATTTTATCCTACAGCCAGGTGCAATCCAATGATTTGATTTGAAGTTTCCAGTCAAATATTTTGTTATACATCTTACTGAAACCAAATTTATATGCAGAGCAAGGTGTACAACTAAATTTAGTATTCATAGAGTGGTGTAAAACATTTTGGTGTGTCATACCATGGAAATTTGCAAGAGCCCTTCTCATTGGCTGTGTAGAATCATGTGTTCAAGATAATTTCTTAATGGGAGTGTAGCATAAAATCATAACACAGAGGTCTGTCAAGGTGTACCCTTGGCTGTGCACCCAAAGCCTTGGCCAGGGGTGTACAGCCTCTAGGGGTGTATACCCTGTAAACCCCTCCAGACCTCAGTGTAATGGTATATTGCTCACAGTTTCCCCTGGAGGGGATGTAGTAGTAATTATACTTTTTATATAAAATGAACATGAAGAACGTTTTGTGTCTCAAATGAGATTTTGAAAAAAAAAATTACCGTGCACTTTTTCCACATGAAGGTTTTGTTATTTGCCAAGTAAGACCATTCTGTTTTTAATATTTTTTTCTCTCCGACCACCAATCACGTACGTTATATGCCTTTAAAGTGCCCTCAGAAATTTAATAAAGTGTCCGGAAGCAAAATAATCAATATAGAACCGGATTACTATTTCCAATAATTCAGTAAACCTCGAATATAAATTAATAAAAAAATTATCGAAAATGAAATTGAACAAGAAAGTCCTCCTGTGTGAACGCAAGAGGCATACCGTCCGCCGCGTAGCAAATGCTCGCTCTGATGTCCGATCCTCGGGGAAGGGGAGATACCAAATCACTGGCCGGGGGTGAGGGGTACCCCACACTTGGCCAAGGGGAACCCCATCCCTGGCTGGGGGTACCCCATCCTTGGTTGGGAGACCCCATTCCTGGCTGGGGCTCCCCATCTCTGGCCAGTGGAATTCCCTTCCCCCCATAATGACCTGACCCTGGCATTGGAACCCCCTCCTATCCTGACCTGGACCTAGCTGGGGTACCCCCAATCCTGACTTGAACCTGGCTGGGGTATTCCCCCATCCTGACCTGGGACCTGGTCGGGGTACCCCCCTGTGGACAGAAAGACATCTGTGGAAACAGTACCTTCCCGTCTTACTACGTACGCGGGTGGTAAGAATAGGGTACTGGAAAAAAATGTAGTTACGAGGACGTTTGAGTCTCATTATGGTATTGGTGATACAATTTTGTATTGGAAGAGGACCACAGTTTTCCTAAAATATTTCACTAGTTTGTTTCGTTGTTTTTTCCTAAATGAAGAATTGGAAAAGTGAAGTCATATTATCAAAATGTACCATTGTTCACGTGGAGTCTGCGTTACAAAACGTTATCCAAAGAATTGGACCAAGAATTATACATTTTAAAGATTGCATCTGTTTAGTTCACAGCATTACGCACTTAAATTGCATTCAAAATGTTTAACCGAAAATCTTTTAGTTAAACCAGTAAGTCAAAATACAACTTACACGAAAAACACCACCAGTTTGAAGTGTTGCAAAAGTGAATATGTAATAAATTCCTTGAAAAGTCAGGTTTAATGATGAAAATCGTGCTCAATTGTAAAATATTCGGAACCACTTGATCTTGGGTTTTCTTTAATGGAATGACGGTAGTTAGATTTAGATTACGTTTAAATGACGCATGATTTTGAAAAAAAAGACCTGTGCTGCACACCCAACATTACCTGAATTCTTTTCATCTAAAATCAACACAAAAAATGTGCAATGAAAATTAACTTCAGACGTACCCAGTATTCCAACATCAGACGGCCTACATGAGTGAAACTGCAGTAATATCCGGATTTGTGAGCCTGGCCTTTCTAAAGCTAAACCAAGCTGTGTCCATGGTTGGTATGATAAAGTGACCAGCAATCACTGCCAGACCTTTCAATGTAAAGAAAAATTGAAGCCACTTACAAAGGGGAAGTTTAAGTTGTGTCTTACATGTTGTTTTTATTGGATTTGGGTCATTTCTAGAGTCATTACAGCGTGTCTGATGTAAATTCTGTCTTAAAATGTAAAATTTGATCGTATAGTGAAAACTCGAATAATTTTCATTTCAGTCATGTAATTTCTAAGAATGGGCGTATCTGGACTGTCTTTAAAACAATATTGGTAGTTACATTTTTCGTGATTAAAAGTGACGTGTCTAACGAAATCGCCTGATTGCCTATGTACCAGCTGTTAATTCTCAAGTATAACGCTTATAAAATTTGACGCAATACTTCGCCTGGCTACGCTGCTTTCAAACTACATAGTTGCTTCTAAGTTGTAACCATGTACTTTCCTATTTTCATCATATTTTTGCTGGCGATCAGCACCAACGCGGAAGGTCCTTCAGAAGATCGAATTGCCAAAATAGAAGAGAAAATGGCTGAGATTTTGAAGCTTCTTACAACCAAAATGGCAAACAATGTTTCGTCACCTACACAGGGCACAAAGCTAAACGACACGAATCTAGAAGAACGCGTTTTGGCTTTGGAATTCCAGATGGCAAATGTTCAGGAGGATATAACGAATATCAGCGATGACGTGGACGTCCTGACCTCAGAGGTGACGATCATCCATGCCGACCAGGTCGTGCAAGACGAGCGTATATTGGATGTAGAAGATGAAGTAGAGCTAGTCGGAAGAGGCGTGGTTGCACTTGAAGAAAACGTTAATGGCCTTGACGCTTCCAACACTCAACTTAATGTCTCAGTATCCCAGCTTGACGTCCGGGTAACAACGCTGGAATCACAAAACGGAACCAGCGACAATGTTACTGATGAACTAAACGAACTGAACCAAAGAGTAGATGTACTGGAGGAAGATGTTACTGATTTGCAGATCACTGTGTCAAATCTAGATGAAACTGTGACCGTTCTTGAAGAAACCACCGAAGGACTAAACGTGGCTGTCGGTGATCTGGACTCAAGAGTCAGTGATCTTGAAGAGTCCGGTGGCAACGGAACAAACTTGCCAGCTATTGCATTCCACGCTTATGACAGGATCAGCCCAATAACATCTGGTTCTGTTGTGGTCTTTCCCGATGTCGATCTGAATCTTGGTGAGGCATACAACAGTGAGACAGGAGAATTCACCGTTCCAGCAGGCGGGGCTGGGGTCTACTATTTGTACTTCCACACAGTAGTAGGAGTTGGCAAATATGCACAGTTACATATTAGGCGCAATAACGTAGCTCTGTGCTACGCCTGGGGTGACCATGACCCTCTTGGTGTCGATGAACCGCCTGCTTCTTGCGGAGTTGTCGCGGAGTTGAGCGAAGGCACGTCCTCATCATATTATTCCAGCAGGAAATTTTCACCTAGCAACATTCTTAATTCTCGTTTTTCCAAATATATTTTTAATTGATCTAAAGTTGAACACTTATTTATGTTTTACAGGTGATGTCATTCACGTATTTTACAACAGAGGTACGGATGATACGCCTATAGTATCTTCATTATATACTGCTTTCACCGGCTTCAGAATCGATGCTCAATGAAGGATATACATTTTCGATTCTTAACTCAAATCGAGTACAAATGTGTTAAATAAAAGAAATAAATATGGTGACAATAACTCGCCTTCTTTTTATACCTCGTAATTTAGCATCTTTGAAAGTTTCAGAGAAAAAAAACAAACATACAGCGATGGATTGTTTATCAATTTTAAAGTTAATTGTGAAATGATCATCGTTTTTCCACCTGCATTACGAAGGATGATGGACAGGAAGCCGGTCAGGACAGGGTACCCTGGTCCCTTCCCCCACCCAGAACAGATGGGTATCCCCTGGCCAACCAGCTTGGACAAGGGGTTACCTTCCACTCTCCTTCCCCACTGCGCAGAACCAGGGCGGATATGATGGGTGGGCGGTATGCCTCCAGTATTCACACAGGAGGAAAAAAAGCAATTCTGTTCGGATGGCTCGCATCACCATTTTCCCATGTCCTTTTTGAAATCTATTAAATAAATGTCTTGTTCACAACTCTCAACCATTGTCGTTGAGTACATGTCACAGTAATGTTTTGAACAATTTGCATCACCATCACACAAATCAAATATAAGTTATTTGAGTTTTTCGCGATAAGACCACATTTACATTTTCAATAAGTTTTAACATTAAGATGCCTTCAGTGGTAATTGAACTCAAGACACTGACCATCAAAAAGAGGATGACAAGGAGAAGGAGGATGAGGGAGGGTTCTGATGGGTAATGGAAGGGCCAGGTAATTAGAAAACCAGAACGCAAAGGAAATGAGGGGGTCAAGGTATCAGGGGCACAAAGGAACTAGTTGGTGCAGTGATAACAGATAAGGGAGAAGAGGGTGACAAGGGAAACAAGAAGGTTGAGGGGATGAGCATACAAGACGACCAGGTACACTAGAGGGGCCAGTAAGACCAGAGGACACGGGGGTAAGGGGTTTGAAGGAATGACAGAACAAAGAGGATGAAGGGAACAAAGAAGTTGAGAAGTATAAGTAGGACCAGAGGACTAATCTATTGTTTATTGAACTAGTTTAGGTAGATCTGAAACAAAAATCTTTTGTTCTGAGACTTTCACTGGACCAAATTTGACAACATATAGCTTGTTTGACAGCTTGTGACCTGTAAATTTCTAAAATGACCCAAGCTTGATTACTATTTATTTCAAGTATTACTATTACTGTGTGACGTCGTCTGGCAGTGAACCAATGTACATAATTACTTACACTTTCTGAATATTATTTTCAGCAAATATCAATATTACACTCTTTCTACATCATTCTTGCACTTATTGGTGGCTTGTAGAGCTAGCTATGTGGTTGACGGATGGTTTTTAGTCACTTTTTTTGAAGGTGGAGGAGAGCAGTGTGCATACACATGAGTCACATATAGCTACCATACATGGTAATTTACATGTACAATAACATGAAAGGTGGGAGGGTGTAAACAAACATCAGAAAACTTGGAAAGTTCAGAAATCTTCAAATTTAGATAAAGGTGGCAGGGAGCATTTGCAGCCATATTGGATCTGCTTTATAACAGCCATCTTGAATTATAAAAAAGGGCTGCAAAAAACAAAATTTGATGTTTATGCATATTTAAAGGTGTTTCACTCATTGTTGGTGGGGAATAACTTTAGAACATTGAAGATTCATTATTGATCATCCTTGGTTATCAATGGTTGCCCCTAGCAACCAGTAAGTTAATGGGTGATAATAAGGAATTTGATGAAGCCATCATATTATGAGGTGTTTTTTTCTCATTGTTAGATTCATGCTTGATCATCCTTGGTTACCAATTGTTACCCTTAGTAACCAGTAAGTTAATGGCTGATAATAAAGAAATTGGTAATTCAGCCATATTTTGAGGTGTTTTAATTATCGTTAGAGGGGAAAAACTTCAGAACATTGAAGATTCATCATTTGTCATCTTTGGTTACCAATTGTTGCCCCTAGCAACCAGTAAGTTAATGGGTGATAAAATGTTTTTATGATTCAGCCATATTTTGAGATGTTTTAATCATTGTTGGAGGGAGATAAGTTCAGGACATTGAAGATTCATCATTGGTCACCCTTGGTTGCCAATTTTTGCCCCTAGCAACTAGTAAGTTAATAGATGTTAATAAGGAATTTGATGATTCAGCCATATTATGAGGTGTTTTAAACATTTTTAGAGTAGAATAGCTTTAGAGCTTTGAAGATTTGTCATTGATCATCCTTGGTTACTAATTATTGCCCCTAGCAACCAATAACTTAATATGGGGGATAATAAGGAATTTGACTATTCATCCATATTTTGAAGTATTTTAATCATTTTTGGAGGGAGATAAGTTCAAAACATTGAAGGTTCATCATTGATCATCCTTGGTTACCAATTGTTGCCAGTAAGTTGATGTGTGATAATAAGAAATTTGATGATTCAGCCATATTTTGAGGTGTTTTACTCATTGTTTGGTTGGAAAAACTTAAGAACACTGAAGATCCATCATTGGTTGCCAAATGCTGCCCTTAGCAACCAGAATATGCAAAGCTTGAATCATATTTTGGTGGGTTTTGCCCTTTAGATTAGCATTAGATAAAACTCTTATTCTGCATATGAGCCACCAAAGTGAAATTCTTCATTCCTTGATATTTGTTTTATTCGTTAGAAAACAGCTGAGATCTTCTCGTACACAGTGTGATATATTTCATCCAAAACATACTGGTCTATAACTCCATGGTTTAACATTAATTCGCCCTTTAACCAACCAGAAGAGGAAATCCGTCTATGAACTCAATGTTATTTTTGGAATTTGAATTTGTGTGCATTATTGTATTGTGTATGTAATGCCACCTTATCTTATTCCAAGTCATAATAATAAATTATGTTAATGCCAGGCATGAGGTGATTAATAGTTCAAAATTTAATGTTCCCATAAACACACTCTTATTTGTGAAGGAAATTGCCCCATAGATGCAATGTTATT
>JBCAUG010031086.1:0-10256 GCA_038406175.1 Haplosyllis leylae
TTACCTGTGCTAGCCGTTACCTGTGCTTAAGCAAGGACAAAGGCTAGAATATTTGTTGAAATTTATTTCCACCTTCCGTTACGGATGCAGGCAGGACACAGACAAATCAATCCGCGATATAATATAACACAACTTTACATTAACATTTTGAGGCAACACCGACCATGGTCCTCCGTTCCTATTCCAGTTGATTGGTTGGGGGGGGGGGTCGGGTTACATTTCTAACTGGTCCTTCCTCTGATCCTTCCTGTCTGGTCCCTCCCAGGAGGGCCCCCTACCTACCTGAGCTGTCCCAGTCTCCCGGTGCATCACTGACCTTCCCCTTCTCCCTGAACAGAATCACAGACGCCTGTGAAAACATTATCTTCCCTCATACTACGTACGTGGTCGGTAATGAATTGAGTTGGAGCTCAATCTGATGCTGCTTGGATCGTGTCCCATTCTTCCTTCTATTTTTGTAGGTTTTGACAGGGTTAACCCCGCAGATATGTGGGAAGTCAAGAGGAACATTGAAGTGAGGACGGCCGGGCTCGATGATTACGACGCGGTGGTAGCGATTCCTGGGAATTTCTTCCGAGGCAGAGATTATCTACCCAAGATGTACCACGTATTCTTACACGATAAAAACTCCAACTGCTTCGTCATCCTTCTCGACGGTAGAATTGTGAGTAGTTACATTAAATTACCGACCACGTAGTACGAGTGAAGGTAATGTTTTAACTCGCGTGTGTAATTCTGCTCACTGGTGGATCTTTTCGGGTTGAGTTTATGTTCGCGTTTGAGATACGTGAATGTGACGAATGATAAATCGTCACTTTATGCTTATCAGAAAAGTGCCAAAAATGTCGATGATGGCTAAATCGTCACTTTTCTGACATTTTTGTAAATATTATTGTCTTTTATTATTTGTCATTCGCGTAACTCAAATGCTACCTCAAATACAAATGCAAACTCAAGCTGAACATCCACACGCTCACTGGGGTGGGGTGGGGGGGGCGGGGGCATCCAAAGTTTCGTAATGTTTTTGACGTCATCAAAGAATTCTGACAAGGATTTTATAAAGGTGAATTTTTTTTTTACATTTTGAAATGTTCAAAGAAATCAGCAATATTTAGATGAAAAATGATAATTTCCATTATAAAACCCCTGTCAGAATCTTCTGATATTGTCGCATTTGTCAGAACCGATTAATGTTCCGGCAGGGTGTATTAGAAATTTCACTTTCCTTTAAAATCTGTGAGTTATTCGCTGCAATATTTCAGGTTGGGTTTCAGAATAATTACGTGGTGGACGATGGAACCAGATATGTTAAAATGGGAGTCAGGATCGCCGAAGATTGCAGGGTAAAGGTCCATTCACACTGTGCGATCTGCGAATGCGATTTGGTTTTGCTTCTTGTAGGCTTTTATGGTGTGATCTGGACGGCACCGAGACCGATAACGAGACAGATTAAATATCTTAGCCAATGGCATCACTGATATTGTCTCGCTACAGTGTGAACTGCTTCATAGAATTCTATGTAATCCATTTCAATCGCTCACGCTAAATGTCTCGCTCTCAGTCTTGCTGTCTCTCAGTGTGAACACACCATTAGGGTGTCGGCGATGTTGTTGCAATCGTACAATGTGAACACTTGCATTAAAGTCCCGTGCACACTGTACGATTTGAGACTGCGACTTGCTTTTTGTCTAAAATGGACTGCATGGGAGCGGGTGATGTTATCACAGCGTGAACACTTGCATTCGAATCCTGTACAATCCATTAGTTGCGATAAGAAAAGTTGCAGTCGCAATCGTACAGTGTGAACGGGCCTTAATAATATAGGAAAATAAAAACGCTTTTTCAGTTAAAAACGTTTTTCTTTCAAGCGTAACGTCTTCCCCTTATTAGACCAATTTTAATTTTACTGGTGCTTTTTCAGGACCTTGATTACATCATACTAAAAACAAACTACAAATTCACCCCCATTTCTTCACCTAATTTTAAAGGAGCATCGGATGGCCTATACGTAGAGCATACTACGCTAACTGGTTTGTAAATAGTTTTATAATGGTTTTCCATAAGTCACAAAGTGGACACAAAATTCTGACTGAACCAAAATCAACCATTATGAAACAATTTGCGAATCGCAGTAAACCAAAGCACCCTGCAGCCAGAGCACTCGGTTCTGACCAGTTCCGATTTCTTCCAAGCACCCTGCAGGAAGAGCACTCGGTTCTGGCTAGTTCCAATTTATTCCGAGCACCCTGCAGCCAGAGCACTCGGTTCTGACTAGTTGCATTTTACTCCGAGCACCCTACCGGAAGAGCACTCGGTTCTGACTAGTTCCATTTTACTCCGAGCACCCTGCCGGGAGAGCACGCAGTTCTGACTAGTTCGGATTTATTCCGAGTACCCTGCAGTAAGAGCATGTAATTCTGACCAGTTCCGATTTATTCCGAGCTGTTCTTCTACAAAGCTGTGCATGTAGAATGATCTCCATCTCTAATTCAGGGTCTGGGACTGTCAAGAGTTCTCGGTAAAGAATCGGAAGTAACCACAGTGAAGAGGCACCCTGCCCTACTGTACGTCTCCTGGTCCGCTGTCAATCACCCTGCTCAGAGAGACGGACTCCTCAACAACCCCGACATCCGGATTGTGTTGTCATGGGTAACTGCTCAGTTTGTACAGTGGCGGATCCAAGGCGCGGGGGGGGGGGTGACAGGGACGCACGCATCCCTTTCCACCAAAATGTCGTCATTTTCATGCATTTTTCAGGAACATATTTGCCAAATAATAGTTTGCCCCCTACCTTTGGGGTTGGCGGCCCCGTCTCAGAAATCCTGGATCCGCCACTGCTACAATCTTCTATTTTGTATTGAATTTAGTGTTGTACAAAATACTGATATTACGAAGAGAGTGAACAAGAAACAGGAAATCAATCACTAACAAAAGGCCAGTGCGCAGAATCTGAAATATCTATGCAGAGTTTAGTTTTCTCCTTTCTGTTGTAGACTTGCTACGCTTACAACATAACCTATGAAGATCTGGAAAAGGTGCCCAACTACATTCCACAGGAAGTGCCAATTCAATTAATAAAACAGTTAAATCTGAGCCAAAGTTACGAGATTCTAACTGATCCAGAGAACCAGAGACGCCTCTTTCCTGATGGGTATTTTGGAGTCACTTTATGCTGGATGCCATATTTAGTCAACAACAGGAATCTCAGGATGGCTGCTCTGACTGATGACGTCACTGTGACGTTCAGCGCAGATGGCATCACCTGTGAGAGCCTAGCCTTCCATTCCTTACTTCCGGTTAGAGATGGCGCCACTAGAGTAGGAGTCTGGATATATGGGGGAGATTTATCTGCCGGGCTTGCTGCAGCCCACGTTATGTACTGGCTACAAACGCCTCTAAACGCCACCAAATCTAAACAACTAAAACTATTGCTACAGCTACCACGTCACGTCAACCGAGAAGAGTTCAAGAGCCACCTGGCGGAGAAAATTGGAAAACCAGAATTCAGTGAAGCCTTTGACACCGATGAGTGTATAACTGCAATAAAACAAATTTCGTGACATATTTCATCAGAGGAGGAAATCGCTCCATAGACGCAATGTTATTTTTGGAATTTAAATTTGGGTATGTTATTGTTATTGTATGTAATGCCACTTTATGTCATTTCAAGGCATAATCATAATTTATGTTAATATTGAAGGAAGACGTGAGGTGCCTTATAGTTTAAATCCATAAACCCATTATAAATTTCTCACTTGCTTTCTTTTTACACTACACTACACCTCACGCTATGGATAATTTCTGTCAAATGGTGCCATCAGTGAAATTAAAAACGAACTATTCAAATTCTTTTGATTTCCTCAGCTGTGGTGAAACTTTAACGTAAGACGACACTCATTTAGTCCAATGTTTTATTGGAGACTGGGTTATGGACATTGATGAGATAGCAGATTTGACCTTTTGGGTCTTGCAATGACCTTGGCATTGATGCGTTCGGCCTTACCATTGCCGTAACCTCGAAATGAGGAAAATTTTTGACATCATCAAGACCTCCCGTTTGCAATGACAGTTACAGGAATCTGTTCACTCTCCCCATCAACTACCGCTGACCTAGATAGGTGTGTCAAACAAAAGTGCTTCAGTGCCCTTTGATAATCCTGGTACTTTATCAAATATACAAAAGGGTTTACTGTAGAATTTATATAAACCATACTGACACAAAATTTAAAGTACAGACCATTCCAATCAGCATCATAACCGAGAAAATACATCAGAAGATAAACTTCGTCATTCACCCAACAAATAATGAAACAGATTCCAACCAACAAGACCGTTTTAATCGTATTGTTTCTTGCTTTTTGAAATTTATTGCTGATTTTATTTTTAACTTCAGAGGTACTTAATTCAGAGGTTCCTAAATTTGAATCAATTCTTCTTGTCAGGGTCCAGGCAATCTTTCCGTAACAGTAAACCAAGATAATAACGGGTCCTATGAACTGGACGGAAACCATCACCACTCCCCAGATACTGCTGAGTAAACGTGTCGGCCATACAGATGTTACACAAACAGTCGAATACACCTGCAAATGTACAAGACTCCTTTTCTCCAGATCAATTTCAATTTACGACTGAACAATTTACATGAATTCCGGACATTCAAACAACTGTTTTTTGCATTCGTCGGTTGCAAAGTCTAATCACTATGCTGACAACGCCATCACAAATTTTTACATTGAATGGGATTTTTTTTCTTTGTTAATTTTTGAAAATGCGTTTGGTGGTGGTTAAGCATCTTAAATGATTATATTCTATTTCTGAACATAATGCCACTTGTAAATTCACTATAAATCAATTGGGATAATTGAGAGCTTGGGAATTTTACCGATTTCTGTAGATGCCATGACTATTGCATTATATTCAAACATTTCGATTTTAGATTCCCCACTGACTGTAAACATATTTTTGAAAGATTATCCAAAGGGAAAAACATTCTTGACAATTTTTTGTTTCTTGAAATTGGTCACCATCATAGTCCGTATCTGCCAATGTTTTAGTAGCTGAGAACTGAAAAACTACAGGAGCACGTTTTAAGTGACTGAAATGAAAATGATACCAGTCCATTTTGATACAAATATTTCAACGTTTCATAATTCAAAGCGCACGTTCAAACATTTTTGGATAACCAATCTAAACGGGGTTGGATTCTGTAGTCAAATCAACAGATCCCATCTGATGGGCAAATTTGAAAAAAAAAACCTGTTTGTGTGGCTGCTGCGTGTGTGGCTTTCTCCTCAAATAAAGTTTTCTTTTCAATAATTATCATTAAAACATTCATTATTAGTTAAAAACCCAGGCTTCTTTGTTTCACAAAATTAATATCTTCAAGACCGCATGGTAAGAAACAATCAAGACCAGAGGACAAACCAAGAAAGTAATAGAAACAGCTAAAATTAAATTTATTTGGCCTTGTATATATGTATTCAAAGTGAATTGCCTTTGGGTTTGAACCTATTCGAGTTTTTCCTACATGACACAAATCTGACATTTCTGGCATTTTTGTACAAAATTGACATCGAGGGTTTCAAAATCAGCAAAAAATAAAGTTGCCACTGGAGGTAACTTTATTTTTTGCTGATTTTGATACCCTCGATGTCAATTTTGTACAAAAATGCCAGAAATGTCAGATTTGTATTGTTTAGGAAAAACTCGATTCTAGTTTTTCACAAGGACACGAGGTTGACAATGTTGGGCATTATTGCCAACTTTGTGTTCCATTGTATTTGCAGTTTTCCTTTTTATTTACATCAAGTGATGTTGGTAAATGTGAAATTAGATATCAAAGAGCACAGGAGAATTACATTTTCAGGATAAATGCTACATTGGACTCGTTGATTTTTAATGGCAGAGTTAAATCAAAGTTGGCAATGTTGGCATTCTTGTATTGTGGAGAGATTGTGAAAAATTTTGTTGTTTGTGTGACACATTTAGCTGAATGTGACAAACGCAAGCAGCTGTAGTCAAATTTAAACAGGCCAAGAACTTGCCTCAGAAATTACCTGTAAGATTAAAGTTGTAAGGTTCTGTCTGTTTGTCTGTCTGTTCGTGCGGTATCGATGATCAACAAGGTTGGTGACACATCTTTATTTAATAAAAATTTTAATGAATTTATCTTGCATAGCACAAACAAACATTTACCTCGATTAAATATTAAGTGTAATTAGATGTTACAATTGGTTAATATAGATCTAATTAAATTAGGATATCAAATTTATACCAAGAAACTAGTTTAGGACTGTCTTTTAATTGACTCCACGTCTTTAGCCACTTCATTTATTTCATACTCAATGTTTCTATTCCAAGATTCATCTTGTCATTTAATCCTGATTCAGGCAATTTTATTATCTTTTAGTGTACGCACAACTTTCTAAGAAGAATTTTCTTTGTAGTACGCTGATACAGCATAACGTTTTCAGAACTACCACGTGAATGTCAATGCTGAACATAGTTCTTCCTTGTGGATCCAGGTATTAAGTGGTTTTGGATTCCTTGCCTTCATAAGCATGGTGACCAATGTTGGCATTTCTTTTTCAGCTAATCCTAATATTTTGGGATCCGTTTCTAAGCTTGGTTTGCAGTTTTTGTAGAATTTGTGTAACCTTTGCCTCACACACTTTATGATGTATCAAACCAGGTTGAACATAAGAGCAGCATTGACAGAATACATGGACAAAAATTCTCCCTCTTTTTTTCTAAAAATCCCAATATATCACTTCCCCTAAAAGTTTTAAAATTTTAAAAATAAAAAGTCTGATTCAGGTGTATCCGTACTTCAGGTGATTGACCTGACTTAGAAACACGTTACAACATTAACGGTCGTTTCTTCGTGTTCCTATTGTTACTGTTTCCTGCCGAACTCTTTGCATGCGAACAACAGAAGAAAAACCAGACCCTACAAATTACTTTTATCGACTAAAATCCCCGAACATGCTTGTTAAAACTCAAATAGCGTGACAACAGCACATTAAAGTTTCAATTTTCTGTCCCTACTTCCAGACTTTGGTTGTACGTAGAAAATGAAAAGATCATAGGGTTTCAACCGATCTGCCAAAGAATCAGTGTTTTTCTAAAGGCGTATTGGAATAGGAGACGTGTTCATAAATCTTAACACAGCACGATTGTTGGAGTCGTGCTAATTTTAGCTCTGTTTTTTGTTTGTTTGTTTTTCATTCTTGAGTTTCACTTTTGAAAAAACATCCAGTGATAGCCATGAATTGATTTATTGGTGGCTTATTAGAGTCACCTTAGTGGTTACTTCGAGGGCTTCGTAACATCCTGTCCAGGGGGTTCGTAAGATCCAAGACTTTATGATAATTAGGCCTACTTTAACCTGCAGTCATTGGTTGGAATTCTTTTACACAAAATGTTCCTATGACGTCATTTTGCACTTGCCACCAATTGGGTCAACGACACAGCGTCATGTTTTAAAATATTTAATCAGCGCAAAGAATTGAATTACAAAACACATTTCGCAATAATAAAACAACTGTTTTCAATGTATCGTTTCAATACTCCATTTTTAAAAACATTTGCGTGAACATAGAATATTAGAATTGAAGCCCCCATTTCTACGCGGTTGTCTGCTAATCGAGTTTTTCACAGTAAGATCAAATTTCACATTTTAAGACAGAATTTTCATCAGCCATGCTTTAATGATTTTTCAAATGTGAAATGGTGCATGAAACAAACTTCAGTTAAAGGTCTGACAAGTAGCAAAGGCCTCTGTGGCCTATTGGGATAAGCATTCAACCTTAGATCCAGTGATGGTCATGGTTGTGAGTTCAATTCCCACTGGAGGCAACTTTTTAAAAATTTTTGAATTTCCTCATGCAAATTCAGGCTTAAAATTTAAATGTGATCTTATTGTGAAAACCTCGTTTAGGCATTTTTGATGATCAGAAGTAATCAGCGACGGTCACGAAAAAAACTACGATCATGAGATCGTCGGTAGAATGTACGGTTTTAGTCATCGTTTTTCTACGATAACTTTCCTTCATCTGAAAACGACAGCTTGACGAAGAACGTTTTGGCATTCACATCTATTTTGTTATTGAGCTTATCGTAATTGCTTTTAGATTCTTATGATTTGTTTTGTGCAATTAGCTCGATGATTTTAATGTTCAACGAATACATCAAACTGAAAATCTAAAATATTCGTGAAT
This sequence comes from Haplosyllis leylae, assembly GCA_038406175.1. Classification (NCBI taxonomy): domain Eukaryota; kingdom Metazoa; phylum Annelida; class Polychaeta; order Phyllodocida; family Syllidae; genus Haplosyllis; species Haplosyllis leylae. The sequence goes on from JBCAUG010031086.1 coordinate 8,220, forward strand.
CACTTCAGATTTAAATCATCAAATGAAATAATGTTAAATTGATCTGATATGCCAAATCACATCAAATGAAAATCAATTACTTGAAACTTAATTGAACAATTAATAATAAACGAAAATACACGCGACAACGAGTAACATTAGCAATGCAATAAAGACTACAGTGGGCGAACTCCGAATTATGAAGCGAAATTTGATCTCGACTTCGAAAATAAGAGACTCGCACAAGAATAACAAGTACAGCCAAACAGCAATGTCCTGAGGACACGAGACTTATATAGTGAAAAGCTTATTAGAAGACATCATGTTGCCGTAATTGTTTCTCCGGTGCCCTTTCTTCTTCATTTAACTTTGTTTGATTTGATTTGGTATCAGAGAAAGTCACCACGGAATAAGAGGAGGAGTCTAATTTTAGGGACTGGAGTCTTCACAATGAAAATATTACCTTTCTGAAGATCTTTTATTAAATTATCGAACACAGGTTTTCAAAGGATAAACTGTTCAAATTTTTTCTTACAAATTACCATTCCGTGACTTTCGACTGGAGCAATTTCTGTGGAACAGGTAAAATGCCACCAGCCATGAATGGAGAACGACCTCTGAATTCCGTACCTACCGACGGTAGAAAATTCATTGGCTTTTGTGAATAGCGTTGTTACTGTTAAGATTCTGTGAAATTTTCCATCCTTCGGTTATTCGATCATTTCATTAACATCTCAGATGCATCGTTGAGTGCGCCACCTGCTACACCCGCAATGATCAAGTTATTTTTTTAATCTATTACTTTCATTTCGTACCTTAGAATTTTTTAAAACACCAAAAGATTATAAACTTCTCCAGTACAAGAAGCGAATGACTTTACAAACCTCAAAATTAGGAGAAGAACTGGTGTACACAATTGATGGAAATTAATTTCGTCAAAAATTGCCCCCAGAGGGGTTTGAATCCATGACCTCTTGACCATCACTCTAATGCTCTACCAACTGAGCTGGGCAGGAATCTGTTGCACAGGAGATTTCTGAAGTGAGCTTTGTTTGTTTCATGCACCACTTCACTTATTGGACTTTGTTCATTTCTAGAATCAATAGAACATGGCTTTATAAAGGCCTTAATGATTCAGACAGACAACCAAATAGTGACTTAGTTCATTTGGCAGAGCATTAGAGTTATGATCTGGAGGTTGTGGGTTAAACCCCACTGGGGGCAATTTTTGACAAAATTTATTTTGTTCTATGTAGATCTGTCAGATGATCTGACAGAAATGCGTACCGTGAAAAACTAGAATTGTCTGGACCCCTTTTACTTCAGTTCCTGAAGAAGACAAGCGAAACGGCTGCAGAACTAAAATAAATATTGTATTATTGTTACAGTAACACCTTAGAAATCATATCTTAGCTATTACTATCTGAATGAGATACTTCAGTAACAAGTAGCCTCTGGGTATTGAATCGCGATACTGTAACAGGTCTGTTTACGCACTACAGCACCTTATGTGTCTTATTAGCTCGTAACAATTCCCAGCGGTGGACCTAATTCCTTAACGTGTTTACCCGTCTCTTTCATTATACAACAGGAGCAGCAACGGGGAAAGTCGGTGGAATAGAAACTAGTCTTGTGGGGTTTTGTTTCGTGCACTGATCCTGGAGGAAATGCGATTGATTAGGGAACAGGTGGTTTACGGTAGAGATAGGTGAATGATCGGCAGGTTTTGTTCCATTTAGGGTTTACTCACATTAAACGATAACGGAACTGAAAATGAAGGAGATGCAGCAAGAGGACATATTGCCAAGATTTATCCACACAGAGGAACCAAATAAAATCACTGAGGTTCTGAATAGTTAACACATGGAACAACTTACCAGAAGAAGTACTAAATGCAGCAAGTGTAAACATGAAAGATACAACTACAGAGCTGTACTAAAAACGGATACAGGATGAAGGGGAAAACATGAACTAGAAGATTGACACTAAAGACCAAATACAAGTCTCCGCACTAAGCCTAAATCTGCTCAAAACCAAAGTTTGTTATGTCTGATGGGG
>JBCAUG010031097.1:0-10256 GCA_038406175.1 Haplosyllis leylae
AGTTGGCCCATTTTCAGTAGCATTCCATTAATTCACTAGTACTACATTTGGGGTGCTAATTTTAATTGACCAAAATAGTTGACTGATATTAATTGATCAACTTGTTTTGGTACACTATTATCAGTCTAGGTAATTACAGTAATTACGGTAAAGACTTTTGAAAAAACTCGAATGTTTCATTGATTACTTTCACACAATATTCAGTAAAATTCCTTTGAATGTAAGCAAAGAATATTCTAACATCATCAACTAAAATTACCAGAAACATTTTATCACACCGGCACCACCACTGTTTAAAAGACTAGAATAGTCGTGTGTCGAAATTCCACATCATTTCATATGAAAGTCATCAAGCATAAAAATGCAACCTACCACTTTCAAAAAGTTTCTGAAGTGTCTGTGCAACTGTTTACTTTTATTTTTGGGGAGCGCTAGTTTGTGGTCGTTTATTTCCTCATCAGAAACACTGTGATGCGTAATGTTTCTATGGTAATTAGCACCACGTATGAATTCTTGGCGCTTCTGTTTATTTCTTTGCAGCTTTAGGGGGGTTATTTCTTCAGTGTGAAGGCTTGGCTTTGTGCCAATATGCCCTTGAAGCTGTCCTACTTCACTGGAATTTGTTTCTCTGGTCGACTCATCTTCATATACAATTTGTTTACGTAATATTGACTTGTGGTCTTTCTTCCCTTGGGATCCTCCCTTCCTATCTGATGATAAATAATTGTTCATTGACTTGTGGTTATCCTTATCGGAGATTTTGGGCAAATCTCCAGTATTCTTTTCGACTGTATTTGGCTTGTTTGTGTGAATCCGTGCGATAACTGCAATACCCTCTTCTTGAATGGCAATTCCAAACCACAAAATTATCAAGACTGGAGTCAATATTAGAGAGACCTTCCACAACTTCATTGTTTTGCGTAGATTGTTGAAAGCAATTTTTGATTGCCCTTCCTTCAAACCACTTTTTTCAATCGTGATGGAAGTTTTGGTGAGTAGAGTTCCGGTTGTAGCCAATATTGTGTGTTGTTGCATGAAACTTGAATCCTGAACGAGGAACAAATAATTCAACAGGGTATCGTGTATCCTTTCGTGACAGTATCCTATTTGCATGAATCTGGCATATTGCATGCATATTTCTGATTTTTGGACCAGATTAATGTCTGACAAACTGTAGCGCTCCGGCGCCTAAAATCAATCTTCATTGTATTTTTCTTAAGTTAGATTCTCATTGTAACAAGATGACAAGATACATTCCCTGACTAAAAGATACATTTTGCCTTTGTTTCCGGGATGGAATTATCCACACACAGGAAGTTTCGGCAGCAAGACCGCCACACTCAGTTGTGCAAAATGCAATAAAACTGTCAGTGTAATAGCATGAAACTTAATTTCTGTCCTATTACACGTAATTATTGATAGCAAAAGTCATACGGCCTGCTCCCTCCTCTTTGTTTCTGACTGGCTACTAGGCCCACTATCTAAATGTTTTCATCAAGCAGACATTTTGCAGATAAGCCAAGGGCAAGCAGCTTACCCTTTGTGTCAACACCCTCTTGTAATATACACACATGTACTAGCTTTCAATCTTTCCTTGTGTCTCACAGAATAAATATAGGATCCAAAAGCAGATGCCAAGAAACTTCATTTGCCACAAATTTGGGGGAAAAAACAGAAATCGTGTATCCTTTTCTACTGCATGTACCGTTAACATTTACATAGTTCACTTCAGACTGCTACCTTGCTACGTACACACACGCTTTAAATACCCTGTGCAGCTGCAGATGTTTTGGTTGCGCACACGAAGTACTATACCACCATCCGAGGGATGTAAATTCTTGGGCTGCTAAGTAATCGGGTTCTTCAAACCCTTTGGACTTACAGTGTACCTCAAAGTGCGTCTGTGGGAAGATCTACGCAATGTGGACTTGCTGACAGCTGCACGTTACATCGGCTGTAACACAGAAATGGCCAAAAACAAAGTAGATCTAATTAGCTTTATGCCATGGGTGTCGATTTGAACTCAGGATGAAGGTAGCATCTGTCGATAAACTTAGTTAATGCTATGGACATGGTAACATGTGAAACTTTGCTGTACAATTCTACCCAATTTGTTTGAAATTTGATATGGTTTTGAAAAGTCCTCTAAAATTTAAATACTGTCACTTTGAACATTGGCGGATCTAAGGGGTTCGCCAGGGACACGCCCCACTCTCTGGGTCCAATTTTTTTCATTTTTAATGCAGTTTTTGGGAAGAATTTGGCCAAATAATAAGTTGGCGCCCCCCCCTTTGGGAAAACCTGGATCCGCCACTGTTGAGGCTTTTTAATAAAACATATCCTGATCAGCTATTACGTTGAGCTCTATTTTTAAACCGGAAATATTCAGTGTCATACTCATAATACTAATATTTCAAAGTGAATCACAAATGAAAAGTCAATTTTGCAAATTTCAATTTGAAGTGATTTCATATGAGTAGCGGATGCAGAAGTTCGGTAAAGAAAAGGCAAAACGTAAGAAATCAATACGGCCTCCTTCGGTGTTCATCTTTTCTTGACGTATTTTTGTGGGAAGGTGGGGATGATCGCCCATTTCAGTCTCATTAGGTCTACTAGTGTTACATTTGTTTAGCTGATCTCCGCAGCAGTCACCGTCGTCGCAGGTTCCGACACAAAAATTGACCACTTGAGTGTTTTCATTGATTTCTTTATTTTAGCGATACAATAGATATCTAGACAGGAGACGTCAACGGACAATGTTCATACCTGTTGATAGTTGTATTTCTTAGATTAAAAGAAGAACTTAATCTCTAACTCTCTTCTTTGTTGTTGTTTTTTTTTTGCGACCGACTGAGCTATTATTTTACTGAGAAGGTCATTTCAGCTATGTCCGTTATGCCACAATGAATTGTATCCCCACTTTTTACTGGGCCAACGCCATCTGGAGTTCCCGTCAAAACTAAATCGCCCGATTCTAAAGTAAAGCGTTCACTAATCCAACTGATCAAATATGGTATTGGAAATATCATATCCTTTGTATTACCCTTCTGTTTCATTATTGAATTAACTTTCAACCACAATTCTATCGTTTGAGCATCTGGAATTTTTTCCTTAGGTATGAAGGCGCTAACCGGACAAGACGTATCAAATCCTTTTGCTACGGACCAGGGTAATCCTAAAAATGAGTAAAATTCATAGTTCTGTGAATTTTTTCCCAAAAATTTGCATGGTGGTCATTTTTGCATGCTTCATTATTCCATTACACAGGTGTATTGCGCTTTTCATATCACAGCCAAGTAAGTTAATTACTTTTGCATTGGTTCAATATTTCTAATTGTGGGAATACGGGAAAACAATTACACCAAACCGGTTCTAATGTAACATTCATTGCCGCCCGCATCCGAAGGATGGGGAAAGTAATATTTTCACTTTGTTTGTCAGTTCACAAGGGGAGGGGGGCGGTACTCAGATCAGACACATAGCCGGGGGGTCCCACAGCTGGGGGGAGTACTCAGATCAGACACATAGCTGGGAGGTACCCCATTCAGGGAGGGTACCCCATCGGGGGGGAGGTACTCAGCTGGGGTACCCCCCCCGGCTGAGGTGGGGTACCCCCCCAGGATAGGACAGCAGAGTGAGCACTTGCTACACGGCGGGCGGTATGCCTCTGGCGTTCACGCAGGAGGACTTTCTTGTTTTATTGAAAAAAAATAATAATAAAAAAAATTTTCCCACGCAATTCTACTACACTTTTCATTTGACAGAATAAGTTCATTTTGCCATAATTCTGTATCATTAATTGTTGGAAAACCATTAAATAACAACACGAAGCTGGTTTTAATGTGACATGTGTAACATACAAAAATTAAACACATAATAATTACCTTTGTTACAAATAAATAATGAGAGGGGGGGGCTTCCCCCTCCCAATTGATTAGGCGTTAGACCAATAAAAGGAAACCAGTTCCCGACCTTTTTAGTTGTTGTTTGGAATAAAAGCATACCTTTCTTTTTGGCTTCATTTTGCTTTGTGCGATTTGTCATATCAAGCGCTAGTGTGTATCCTGCTACATGTTTCATGGCTTCTGTCTCTGGTATATCCCGACCATCTTTTCCTATGACCACCCCTAGCTCCACCTCATGGTGAATTTCATCTGTCCCTTTTGGTATCTAATCGTAAAGAATGTTCGCAATATTATGCTTTGTGTGGGCACTAATTAGATCTGCATTTCAATCCCTTTAAAATTGCTGTGAAGGAATAGCCAAAGTTATAACTCGATCAAGGCATGGAGTTTCAGGTCTTCCTCCCTAGCTCAATAGGAAATATAATGTCGAAGGGAATCCGCAAGTAAACGCGAAGTGAACGATTCTGATACCAGAATAAACTTTAAGAATTGGCGGCCTTTTTCATTTTCATGCAGTTGAGAGAGATGTGATTGGCCAAATAATAGGTTAGAATCCTCCTGCCCGTCTGAGAAACCGCGGAACCGCCCCTACTATTGGAGCAATAAATATTAAATCTTAAAACGACGCCTAAGTCGACCGTCTTTTTCTGAATCCATATCTGCAGTTGACGGCCTTGTGTGAATTTTTTACTTGAGATAGAGAGGAAAAATGTACCGCCCATATGAAAATCGGCTGCATTTTTCAATGTCAATATTTATCATTGTACAATCAATTTTCCTGGACCGTCATGAACGTGAAAAAGTCCGTAGGGATTTAGACACCCGGTGTAGCTTTCAGCCCGCTCATTCTAACAACACAAAATGGTGCCCTCATATGAGTAGGTTCCCAAAACAAAGTAAAATGGCCCCCTCACCCATGGGACAGTGTAAACCTTTCCTCGGCAATTCATCAGATTGGACTGCAATTAGTTAGTATTAATAGACATGATTGGTACTTAAATAGATCAGTTCGAAAAAATACACTTTCAATTCAATTGAGTAACAATGCAGTCGGCATTACCTAAATTCAGTAATTTATCAGCACATTTTCAATTTCTAATTCAGATTTATTTTTTGCACTTCAAAACTGTTTATTACTATTATTTTGGACTGGAACCAATGTCGGATCCTGAAAAAAAAAAGTTTTTTTTCTGGCAACCAGTCAAAAGTTGTACTAATAAAGAGCCCAGAATACACCAAATAGTTCAAGGCTGTGGAAGAAATAAATAGCCCAAGAGTTCACCTTGATAGGTTGTCCTTCCGCTAGATAGGCTGTGGTTGGCTTCAAGAAGACAAATGGCTCTGCTGGAACAGGGTTGCCCAGTTCAGCTGCGTGCGCTCTGAAAATCACAAGAAACCACCCACACTGATACTGGAAGTAAAGTTTCAAGTTTTCAAACATTTAATACAGCGTAATAATCACCGTTATTTATATATACTTTATTACTATTTGGGACCTACACTTCGTTGGGGTGGCATGTCGTTAAGCCCATCGCGCGGTATCGTGCCATTAAGACCAGACATACCATTGGTGGATATAGGGGGCACCCCCCCCCCTCATGGACCAATTATTTTTGTTGTTCAGTTTCATGCCCCCTTCCCTTGAGGAGAATCCTGGATCCGCCACTGCACACATACACATGGGTCAGAAAAGTCCTGTCGGACTCATGTTGAGAAATACTCGTAATAGTACGTAAAGACACCTTGGTAGTAGTCACGAAATGCGTATTGTGTAAAGTGTCCGATTCTGCAAACTTGTGTAAAATACGGTGGATATTTGTTTGAGTTTGAATAAATTAGCTTTTAGAATTTTTTTTCTCAAACTGTTCAGTGTCCAACATGATCATCAACTGATGGGAAGATTGTTCCATAATGAGGTCCTTGAATTCAGTGGAGAATCCAGGATTTCCTAGACAGGGAGCGCCAACCTAGTATTTGAACAAATTTTTCCAAGAACTGCACAGAAATGAGGATATCTCCTCCCAAATCAGCCCAATGAGTGACACACATTGATACTAGTGTTTTTCAGCAGACAAATGGGGATTTTCACTTTGGATTTATTTAGTGCATGCTTAGTGTGACCTCCCAACCCATTTATGACACTTTCTATGAACTGTTAATTGTAAAATTTCTTAAATTGTGCCCTTAGGTAGTTTAATGTGTCCTCTACAAATCTCTAAGTGACATTCACCGCCTATCATTGAGCATTCATGTCATAAACAGACACTATATCCACCAACTTGTCACTACTAAAAATTACTCAAATGGTCATAGTTCAGTGTTGCAAAAAAAAATGGCCTCCTTGAAAATATATTGTTGCACTTTGGTGCCAATATATGTCCCAAAATTCCAAATACCGTTCATTTTAAAAATTCATAAACTTTTAAAATTGACACATTTTTGTCATTGCCATTTTTTTGCAACACTGAGCTATGACCATTTGAGTAATTTTTAATAGTGAGAGTTGTTGGATAAAGTGTCTGTTTTTGGCAGGAAGGATCAATGATAGGGGTTTAATGTCACTTGGAGATTTGTAGAGGACACATTAGACTACCTAAGGGCACAATTCAAGAATTTTTGCAATTAACAGATCATAGAAAATGTCATAAATGGGCTGGGATTTTACACTTTCACTAAATGAATCCATGAAAATTCCATTTGTCTACTACAGAAAAATGCTAGTATCAATATGTGTCACTCATTTGGCAGGAGATGCTCTCATTTCTGTGCAGTTCTTGGAAAAATTTGGTCAAACACTAGGTTGGCACTCCTTGTCTAGGAAATCCTGGATCCTCCACTAAATTCAAGGACTTCATGGTGGAACAATCTTCCCATCAGTAAGAAAGCTATCAAGGTAAAGTTCAATCCCCATGGCAGGGTTTGTTTTTTTTCATTTATTTATTTTGCTGAATTTACTTCTCTTCCCTGCGCGTTTTTAAAAATTCGAATGAATTGGATTCGGTGGCAATTGGAGTTAAGTGATTCAGTTGCACTGTCAGTCCATTTCTTTCCCGAGATTAATTTTTCAGTTAGATTCTGAGTCCATTGACGAATTGTTATTAACGTTTGGCAGTGATTCGAAAACAAGTTGACAGCAATACACTATTATACAGTCACTGACCTGTAATTTCTACCAACAGCTACAATCTTTTTGCCATGTTTCATAAAATCTCTTGCAGTTTCCATGACTAAAGTTAATCTCATTGTCCAAATCTGGAAAGGTCAGTTGAGATAAAAACCGAACTGACCTGTTGATCGCCCTTGCAAAATCTCCTTTTGAACTTCAAACCTGTTTTAAAATAGGACAGGAACTGGGACGTTGCTGCGTGGGGTACTATTTCGTCCCTTCAATTCAGGATCCTAGTGGCTCTCGGCGTAAAGATACATTTTGTAGTGACCAAAGAAGGCAGTAGCCGAGTAACAACCCTTTTTACAACTTTTGAAAATGTGAAAAGGGGGATATTTAAATTTTGTGATAACAGCACAACGATTGCGAAAATTCTACTTCTGAGAAAAGACGGGGCCAGTGACTATCCCATCACATGGCAGGCCAGACGAGAGTAATTAAGTAAGAGTTTCTTAATATTACCGTAATGCAGTGTGTGTTAAGTAGAAATAGCAGCTTTACAAAAGCATATATAACTTGGATATTGTTATGAATGATTCACTGAAAACATCTTGAGTAATTTAATGTCGTTAAAAATTGTCACAACAATTCACGAACAATAAGCTGCATTTCAGTCCTGAAATGTTACTCATCTGTTTTCAGATTTCGGTAGCTTACAGGGTAAGGAAAATGTGACAGCAAAGTTAACACGTCATTTGTTGTCACATTTCCATTGCCTAATAGGGAACAAAAGTGCAGCTTCACCACTGCATACTTGAGAGTTGAAAGTATCGAAGATTTGCATATAAATAATAATTATACTACTGCCACTCATCACGGGTACACACTGCTGCAAAACTAGGTACAGCCTAACTACAGTCACTCAACGACGAAATTTAGTCCCCGTAAACTATTATCCAATTTCTAATGCAGCCTGAACCGGAAATGCACTTCAAAAGCCAGAATGTTAAAACTACAACTTAGATCTTGGATTTCAGAACGCGTGTTTTAGGTTAATTCCTGTCTCTGAAATGCTAGTGATGTAATAATTGGTAGAAATTTGATCCTTTTACATTTTGGTCAAAAGCTCAGAAGAACTATTATTTGTTCCATGTCAAGTCAAAGATGAACGCGCAAAAAATAAGTCTTTTACTTATCTGCATTTATTTACATCATTACAAAAAAAATCACATGCTAAATTGATTACGGAAGAAACTTTGGAGGTTTATATCTGTACAGTGGCAAGTTCTGAAGACTATGATATGGGTTGTACGGGTCCTCCGGAAAGTACGTTTTACGTTTCCATTCTCTGAAATTGCAAATATGTGAAAACATTGCACAATTAAGATTTAAGTACAAAAACACGTATTCGTATCTCACACGAATACTGCAAAGAGTAAAGCAACTAATTCAATTATTGTGATACTTTTTGGTACTGCTTTAAATAGTAATTTGCTTTTACTCATTTACATTGAAATTAATCGTAAGAGCATGGTGGTTGTATAGCTTTTACTTGTGGAACAGTACACATTCTTGGGCAGTTGAGAGTTCGCATGTGACAGGACAAAACCTTGTGGGTTGCACTGAAAGACACTTACTCTGTAACCATTTGGTCAAGCATTTGACATTGCTGTCTGTTGCACATCACATGCTCCTCTGCCCTGCGATTTCGTGCAGTTCTCTTCTTGTACTTGCGCTTGTTCCTGCCAGCCTTTGTTCTAATCCACTGACCATTATGAAGTCTGTAAAATCTATCTAGGACATGTTGCATTGCTTCTGGCTCTCCTGTGAAGATTTATGAATGATCATCAATAAGCGGAAGCACTTTTCCTAATATAGCACTTTTAATGATAGAGGTAGTTGACTTGCATGTTCAAATAACAAAGTTAAAATACAATTCACGAAGCAGACCTATGCTTGAAATTACTTTCTTTTCATTGTTCGAGAAAGTTATGTAAAATAATCAAGCTTAATGCTTACCCGTATGAATATTGTAATATATCTTTTTGAATTTTCTATTATGTTGAATTATAGGTTTAATTTTTTTAGTCCTGGTCCGAATTTGCATTGAGGTAGACGGTAACATTGCATTCACTTGGGGCTTGAGAAATAAGCTACTTCTGCCACAAAAAAAAAACAAAAAAAAACACATCAAGGCCAGAACATTATGAAGAAATAATGCTGAGAAATCATTTCACACTTCTTGAGATAAGTCCTTGACAAGGTCGGATTACAATTATTTGCAGCCTATTACTGAAGAATTACTTGTATTGTGTGACATTTTTATGTTGAATAAACTATACTTCGAAAGATTCAACGAAAAAGTGCGTAACATCTTATTTTTTCTGCGTGGGTGAATAAACTTCTTTCATTTTCATTATTACTTACTGTGAATGTGTAGGTTGCCTTGTTATGACAGAGCTGGGCTTGTCCAAGGTCAGAGCAGAGAATGTCCTGCATAAATTTGTCATACATTTGCTGCTCTCTGCTTGTTTCAAGATGTGACAAGTTCCGAGTGTTGGTCTCTGTATTAGAGGGTTCCTTATTAGGGTATAAGCGCCTGCAAAACAAGACCGAACAGCGACATGGGTATATGTGTCATGCGGACCGACGCTGAATGCTACAGCTATGTAAAACTCAAAATTTCCATGCCTTGTTCCTCGGGTAGACTCAGCCTGTCTCCGAGGGTGTGTTCTATTTTTAGCAACCATAACTCACTCCTATGAGAGATGGCATGAGTGGACTGATCCAATCAGGCCTACGCATGGGAAGACCAGCCTACTGCCCCTCTCCCCAGGCCATCCCCATGGATGATGTCGGCATCGAATGCCTCCGTCATCAATGAACACAATCTTTGGAACCACATAAAAGCACTGTTTGGCACCTTTTGTGGGGTTCATCTCACCAGCTTTACCCTTTCTCCTTGGGGTATGGAATCCCCAGACTAAGCTTCACTCGGGCTGTCGCGTCAGCTGGGACAGGTCATCATCTCTGCCACGTAACCGGGAGCCCTCATGGAGGTACATTGTATCATGATCATGTATAGATGTATAGATGTCATTGCTGGATGCAGGCTGTAAGGCCTATATATCCAGATCATCTGCAGCTCCCTCTTCCATTGTGTCTGTTTTACTGGTCCGAATGCCTTGGTTAGCATTGGGGCTACAGTTTACACTTCCTCTGAAGTTATATTTCAGGTCATGCTG
>JBCAUG010031108.1:0-10256 GCA_038406175.1 Haplosyllis leylae
CCCCACCACGGGCCCAAAATTTCGGGGCAAAACCCGTCAATCAACCACTAAGGTGACTCTAACGAGCCACCAACAATGACTCTGGTCCCTTTTCAGGTCCTGGTGCAGTATGAACAGTTCTGTATAATACATACAAACCCATTTTTCCCGGTGCCTGATCCTGTCCCGATTCCGCGCAGTGTGAACGCGCCATTAATGGGCCAACATGTCCATCACTATTTCGTATTACATCTCCCCCTGTTGGAATTCTGAGTTATTGCTGCATTGAGAAAAACACAAGAAAATAGCTTATCTGCATTCCAAGTGTTCATACATCAACAGGGTCTTGTTAACGTGAATGAGGGTGGAAAGAATATTTAGTTTCAGACATTTAGTTGCAGAAGGTGATTGTTTGCTATTTACTGCCACCAGAATTAACACAAGTGCAAAAGAGCTTTACTTAAATGAAATATAATTAAATGTTACGTAATTTTGAGTCCTTCCACCTACCTCCCAGCCAAAGAATAAGATATTTTAACTCTTCTGGCCTATTGAAAAATATACTTTCTTTCATTAAGTGTAACACAATTGGTACAAGTTTAAAAATAAATAGGATGAGTTCTTACCTTATCATGTGTGACGTACTTCAGATAAGTTTTAATTGATCTACTAGTTCATTTTGGAACCCTTGAGATAGTTGGTGACAGCGTCAAGTGGAGATACCATTGTGTTGAAGAGCTTCTACTGCCACTATGTGAACTTATCTTGCTTGCAAGTCACAACTTGACGCATTTGTTTGCTATAAAAACCTTCTTCTGATAAAATTTGCGCTTATTCTTGTCGAGCTGCCGAAAACAATTCATCTCGCAATTTAGATTTGATAGTTCTGTTTCATTTTCATTTGATTTGTTGGATTAAATCCATTTCACATACATTTTAAAGTGTAGTTATTTGAACCTAGGGAAAATTAAATAAATGTCAGATCAAGTGAAAACAAAACAAAATATTTCATCAAAACTATGTTGTGAATGATTTCTGGTTTAACAAAATAACAACTCACTATTCAGCTTCTGCTCTGGTATTGGATTAAACTGAAGCAAAACCGTTTAACATGGCGACATTAAAAGATGCTTCATTGGAAAAAGATGAAAAAGACATAAAGGATAATGCTGAACAAGAGGCTGTTCCAGATGAAAGGTCGGAGGTTCAGAATGGAAACAGTAAAGACGTAAATGACAAAGAAAACCCAGAGGTTTTTCCAGATAAAAAGACAGAGATTCATGATTTAAAGGGGACAGAAATGGAGGATAAAGGAGCCGCTACAGAGGAAAGAAAAGAGATCCAGGATGAGGAGGGAAAAGGTACAAAAGATCAAGAGCATGTTTTAGATAACAGAACAACCCAGAAACAAACTATGACAGACATGGAAGACGAGCTGTTTGAAGCTGTGAAGAACCGTCAGGAGGAAATTGTGCGCTCTCTAATCAAACAAGGAGTCAATGTCAACAAAAGATATGGATATAACGCAACAGCCTTGATGATTGCCGCATTAAACGGAAGCATTAATATCGTTGATATTTTCCTTTCAAACGATGTAGATGTGGATGCTGAACATGATGGTGGATGGACAGCTCTCATGGTGGCAGCTCAGCGGGGTCATACAAAAATTGTGGGTGCTTTGATAGAAAAAGAGGCTGACGTGAAGAAAGTTAGTCCAAATGGGGTAACAGCCTTGTATCTTGCTGCTGAGGATGGTAATGTCGATACTGTTAATATGCTCATTGAATCTGGTGCTGAAGTTCCCGAAGACACAGAAAATGCATGGATTCACCTAATCATTGCAGCATGTCAAGGTCATGATGAAACTGTAAAAATACTGCTCAATCAGAATGATTGCTTTACAACGCAAAAAATTTCAGATGGGAGAGTAATCTTACATATTGCTGCTACCAGCGGCCACATTCAGGTTGTAGATACACTAATTAAAGTTGGTGCTGAAGTGAATGTTAAGGATAGAGCTGGAGGAACACCTCTAATGACTGCAGCAAAGAAGGGCCACATTGATATTGTGGATGCACTAATTGAAGCTGGCGCTGAAGTGAATGCTAAGAATGAAGATGGAGAGACACCTCTAATGTTTGCAGCAGAGAATGGCCACATTGATATTGTGAATAAACTAATTAAAGCTGGTGCTGAAGTGAATGCTAAAGACAAATATGAACAGACACCTCTAATGTTTGCAGCAGGGTTCGGCCACATTGGCATTGTGAATAAACTGATTAAAGCTGGTGCTGAAGTGAATGCTGAGAATGTAGAGGGATATTCACCTCTATTAATTGCATTACGGTTGGGCCACATTGATATTGTGGATGCACTAATTCAAGCTGGTGCTGAAGTGAATGCTAAGGATGAACATGGACAGACACCTCTAATGACGGCAGTAGAGAATGGCCCCATTGATATTGTGGATGCACTAATTCAAGCTGGTGCTGAAGTGAATGTTAAGGATAGAGCTGGACTAAGGCAGATACCTCTAATGACTGCAGCAAAGAAGGGCCACATTGGTATTGTGGATGCACTAATTCAAGCTGGTGCTGAAGTGAATGTTAAGGCTGAATATGGACAGAAACCTCTATTGATTGCAGCAGGGGTGGGCCACATTGACATTGTGAATAAACTAATTGAAGCTGGTGCTGAAGTGAATGCTCAGCATGAACGTGGATATTCACCTCTAATGCTTGCAGTATGGGTGGGCAACATTGAAATTGTGAATGAACTAATTGAAGCTGGTGCTGAAGTGAATGCTAAGAATAGATATGGAGAGACACCTCTAATGATTGCAGCATGGGAGGGCCACATTGATATTGTGAATGAACTAATTGAAGCTGGTGCTGGAGTAAATGCGCAGGATAGAAAGAATAAAACAGCTTTGATGTTTGCTGCTGAGGAAGGTAAGGCTGAAATGGTGGACGTCTTCCTCGAAGCATCAGCTGACGTCAATGCTGAAACGAAAGAGGGAGAAACTGCTTTGACCTTGTTGAGAGAGGAATTGATTTTAAAGGAATTATCTCCAAAAATATCAGATGAGGTATACCAAAAGACACGAATCATGACGGAAGAGGATATCATTAAAGCCAAACATGATTTTCAAAAATCAGACACAAAAAAGGAACCTCCTGATCTCTTATCTGTTATTGAAAGGTCTTGTGGTGAAAGCTTCACAAAGGAACAGAAGGAAGAGATAGCAGAAATGCTTAAGACACAACTACCAAAGTACAAAGAGGTTAGAGAGAAGTCACTGGTGGCAGGAGGTTATGACTCCATTGAACTTCAAAGACTAGAGACAGAGGATCTCATATCTGTCATTGAGAGAGCTTGTGATGAAAACTTCACGAAGCAACAGAAGGAAGAGATAGCAGAAATGCTTAAGACAAAACTACCAAAGTACAAAGCCATTAGGGAGAAGTTGCTGTTGGCAGGAGGTTATGACGTAAGGAAACTTCAAAATCCGCGGACAAAGTACGTACCATAAAAAGAAATTAAAGAAATTAAAAGATTAAATATGAAATATGAAAAACAAAAATAGCAGTTTAAAACTTTTCACGGGTTCATCTATTCATGACGAGAAGAAATTAATTCTGTGAACACAATGATTTTAATTGCACCATACACACTGAGTGATGCTGCTCCAGTTGCCACTAGCGCGAAAGAGGTTTTCCATATCATTTCTTTGGAGCCAATCAGCGAAAGGTCGACATCAAATTCCTTTCACGAACCCAGTGTACGATTAGTAAGGATCGACGTGATTGGTACATTTTGGCGGGAAACGACGAGAGAATTGTATGACAAAACTTGAATCGATGCTGCTTGCAAATGGGTCACATACCCATTTTCCAAGTAGCTACGCTAGTGGGAACGCTCTTGTTTGGTATGAAAAGTGTCTAAAGGCGTCCTTGCCATTCCAGGGAAAAATTAAAACGTATCCTGTATACAACCGAGGAGGACGTTTTGAAGAAAATTGTAAAAAATGTAACAGAAAAAGAGAGGAAAGATGCTGTAATACCAATGCTTGAGTTCATGATAGCTGACAGTGACTTTGTAAAGAGTAAGTTTATTTTCGTAGATCAAATAAAAAAAATCACGAGTGATGGTGACATCATTAACAATTCGACCATTATGAGTAAGAAATAGTTACTATTGCGGAATAGGAAAAAAAGTTTAAAAAAGAAATTTAAAACACATTACAAATAAAATTGTGAAAGATCTTTTTACTAATGCACCCAGAGGTTGACTATATTTGTTCTAGTTAAAAAGTTTTGAAATTATTTTAAAAAGTACAGTAATTTTCAAAATTGTGTTTAATTTCAGAGTGGAATTTTATGTTTCATTTGCTGCCAAACAAAGAAGATTTCTATCAGGAAAACTTTCTTAACCGCTTTGCTGTGGCCGGCAATGTTGAAGTAGTATCTACAATGTTGACACAAGCGATGATTACGAATCGTTATGTGGATCAGGAAAAGAAAGAGGAAACCACCTTTCTTCACACTTTGGCGGAAAAACACGACGTCAAAACTTTAAAAAGTCTCTTCCAAGGAATTAATCGGAAAGAAATAGAAGATGGAAAGAAGAAGGAAAGAGAAGTGTCAAAGGAGAAAGACAAAAAAAACATCAAGTACTTACAGGATCATGGCTTACGTGAAAATAGAAGGAAGGAAACTTCTTCAACCAACTGGGTTACCAAATGTATTGACATGCAGGATGAGCTAGGATACACATTTCTAGCAGTAGCGGTGAACAAAACAGAGACAGAAACAGAAACAGACATGATAACAGTTTTGAAATGGATGATAGAGATATTCACAGAAGATTTTATTTCTCGATTGTGTAAGAAGACAGATAAGGGAGGCAACAACCTGGCTCACCTTGCTGTGCGGAAATCACTGACAGAACTCACAGGTTTCATCATATCAAAAACAGCTGATGCTGATAAAATATTTAACAGAGAGGGTTACAACCCATTGCATCTTGCGGTCAAAGAAAACAAAGCTGAAGTCATAGCACGTATTTTGGATCAAGAACACTTCAATATAAATACTGCCATGTCTAATGGAGAGACAGCGCTTTATATTGCTGCACAACTAGGCCATTCAGATGTGCTGCAGAAATTAATAGAGCAAGAAGGAGATTTGTCTGTGACTGACAAAGACGAGGGACATACTCCATTACACGACTGCCTACAGCAAGTTTACTTTGAGGGTGTTTCCAGTGAAGAAAATTATGAAAAATTTCAGAAGATTTGGAACACAGTTGTTGAAAAAGCTGTCACTTGGTGGTGCAAGAAACAAGGACAAGATGTAGCTGAACCGGCAAATGGATCAGAAGAATATTTGAGGATGCAATGTAAAGCTGTCTACTACCTTCGGTCCTGCATCAAAAACAAGAACGGTCTGTCGGTTCTGCAGTTCGCAGCTGACAGAGGACTTGTCACTTGTGTTCAGACCATGCTGTCCACTAAGGGTGTTTTTGTTATTCAAACAGAAAAAGAAATTACAAACCAAGAAACAGAGGAACGAGAAATAGAAACTGTGCACGAAATAGATGTGACCAATCTATGCCCAGAGTTTTTTGTGAAGAAAGATGTTCTGTTTACTGAGCATGAACAGCATACATTTAAACCTATACACAAGCAGAAGAAAAAAAATCAAAAAGATGGCACAGATGAAGGGAAAACTGAAGAAGCAGAAGAAGTCAAACAGGAAAACAAAGGCTCAAGAAGTGGGAAAGGAGACACAGACAAGGATAAAATCACAGATGATGACGATGAAATGATTTCCTTCCTTGAAGCATTGTCTGAAGTTAAGCCTCCAAATAAAGCAGGACAGATTCTGGAGTCCATCACCATGATGAGCCTCAGCAATTTAGAATGGCGAGTTTCCCAGCGGATCCACATTTTCTGGATGATAGTGCACACTGTACTAATGATACTGGCAACAATAGACTGTACCGCATCAGTTCCGGACTCGTTCGTTAGGTCTGTAGGCTCCATTACACTTGGTGTCATAATCCTACTGTATGCCACAATTATCACAACTTCACATTTCTCAGTAAAAATAATGAGATGGAGGCGACAGAAGTCAGAGAGGGCTAAAAAAGTAAAGTTTGTCAAGGATTCCATTAAGGAGTACGAGAAAGAACAAGATGATGAAGGCATTACATCCCTTCCAAAGAAACTGTTTGATGAAATAGTGCTGATTCTTGAGCTCTTATTCACTGGGTTTGCTTGGGTTGTGTTCGTTACAAAGACAATGAATTTGTATTTAAGCGATCGTGTTTGGATCAATGGCTTTTTCCTACTACTAAGATGGTTAATGCTTCTTGTACCAGTTACATCATACAATCGAATCTACAAACTGATATCCGTGCTGAAGTACATTATCATGTACGACATGCTGCCATGGATTATAATCTATATGATCATCAGTATTGGCTTTGCAACAGCTATAAAATTGCAATTTGACCAATTACCCAACTCAACCTCATGCATCGGAGATCAGAATGAACTAAGAGGTTTCCTGCAGGAAACTGGACACACATTATTCGAACTTGTTATTATGACATCTGGTCTGGACACTGATATTAAGCATGTGAGAAGTTTAACTTGTCTCTTTGACAACTTTTCCAAGAGTGCTTTTGTGATTTTACTCCTAATCACCACTTACGCTGTGATATCAGCTGTTGTTCTACTCAACATGCTGATCGCCATTATGTCCAACACGGTCACTGAGGCTCAACAAGACAAGGACTGGAGACAATACCAGGTCGGTCAATTTCATTATCACTTCCTTTTTGAATTCACTTAATAGGTAATATGGTTCCAATCTTTAAAAAAGACTCAGAATATCTCCATTATTAAAGCAAAATACCTTGGTAAAAGCAAACATCGACGCTCTTCACTTGAAATCGTATGCTGACAAAGAACCCTGTTATTATACACGTCAGCAGATTTCCACTAAATATTGTTTTGTTCAACCACAGATCAACCAGACATTATGGATCCGACAAGCCGTTAACGCAGCTTCTACAATTTACTCCTGGACTAGAAACCGTTGGCAGTCTAGAAGCAAGACATCCAGACCAACCTGTTGCTTTTGTTGTAAATCTGAGGGTGATACTGATCCACCTGTTCAATCTTCATCCTGTGACTCGCATAATGAAAGTATAAAGAACTGTAGTCTCTGTGCGTCGTCGTGTTGTTACCGGAGTAGAAATATTGGTGAACAGCCAAAACGTATATCTGTGCAAGCAGTCATGGAACGCGGCTATCAAGAACTTCTCCAGTCACCTGAAGATGATCAAAATGCACCAGATGACGTCACAGAGCAGACCGAATCACATTTCAGTGTAACATCGGATAGGGATAATATAGAAGACAGCAATGAAAATAAAAGTGATGGTACCAAAGAAACTTCCAAAGAAAACATTTCGGACAATGGCGGAAATGATGCCATGAAAGAAGTGACAGCAGATTCGACTGACACGTTCTTCAATAGATGGCTTCGTCGTAACCCAAGGGCGATATTTAAAGGAGGAATGTGGTCGGTTCAGTTGGATCCTGTTGTTGTACAAGAAATACAAATCCCAAAGGATAACGTTCATGAGCAAGAAACTGAAAACCCAGAAAGGGATATATTTCTTGACAGGTGGATTCGAGGTGAGAGACAAGACACGTCGAATAAGCACAACATTAGATATGACAAGGAATCACACAGATGGTATCTTAAGCTTAGCCCTCTTGATGTCAAAGAAATTAGAGCCAAAGTTTGGCAACGCCAGGATAAAGAGTAGGTGAAGGATAATCCTAATAGTTCAGATTACCATTTTGACGACTGGATTATGATATTGCTTAGGTTGACTATTTACAGAACAGCGTTTACATTTTTGGGTTGATAAATTGTCAGAATTGTTGTACAAGGACAATTATACAAGTAACTTTGATCAAAAGAATGTCTGGTGATATAATTGTCAAGGTTTTTGACTTTTTGTGTAAACCTCATGGAGATCTAGACTTGAAAAATTACCAAAATTTAAGTTACAAAGAGTGAATTTTTATATCGCAACAATAATAACTAGACAAATATTAAAGTTATCTACGTGTTTTTCTGCATGTTTAACTTGTAGATGAGGGATACTGTAAATATTGTGAGATTCTCTGTAACAATCATAACATAAATGTATGAAATATTATAATTCGTCTTGTGTTGTAACAAGTTCAGTTCCAACGTTTACTGTAAATATGGTGGGATTATTTGTCAACAGCGATAATTTTTCCAAAATCCTCTCTCGACTAACCAACATCTATCTGCTTGATTTAAACCATAATTATAAATATGTAGGATTATCTATTAAATTAATTATTTTGATCCATCCCGTGTTAAAGGTTTATCTACTGTGTTTAAAGGTCTGGGATTTACTGTAAATAATGTGGGCTATTACATAATATAACTGGATAAAATATTTATATAATCAGTAACTAATAACAGAGTTTGAGCTTCAAGAAGCTATCAGGTCGGGAGTTGTGTTCAGAAAACCTGTTTTTGCCGAATTACTTTTTGATGAAGTAGAATTGCTTCTCGCCACTCATGCGATATGTTGACATTACACATGTTAAACGTGTAAAAATTACAAAAGAGCAGAATTTTGAATGAACCAAAATGGTGATGGTGATGTTCATGGTGATAGTGCAACAATGGTGATGGTGATAGTGAAAAAATTATTAAATTATGATGAATTTTGAACCAAAGATTTCGTCTTTTTTACTCATTATTTAATATTCTACATTTCTACGGGAAAATGGGCCCCAAGGGCTGTGGTTCAGCAATCTTTGTTCAGAACCTCACAAAACCCACTTTTCTCGAACACAAGCTTTGGTTGACCCACTAAGCCTGAAACAATTGTGCGAAGTCCTTCTGGTCCGATGTACAGCGGCGGTAGGTCTCAGGTACGGCTGAGACTGTCTAGCACTATGGGCACTTTTACCTCTGTTACCAATGATCTCTCGATTGGATCTTACATCTGTTCCTCATAAGAAAGAGTTATCCTAGTTTAAACTATTTATTCTAGTTTTGTACAATCTACATAAGTTGGTTGCTCTCTGTAGCTTACTGTTATGGCATATAAACCTAGTTGTGTCCAGAACCATGGTTCTGCATTTAAGCATCTGCACTATGCAGTGCAATGCATTAAATACTGGATGTGATCAGCAGATGATTAGCTGATCCTGGAGGTTGGAGCTATTGGCCACACGCTTGGTTGGATCCCTGTGGGTTCTCTACCTAAATGTGT
The DNA here is from genome assembly GCA_038406175.1 of Haplosyllis leylae. Lineage (NCBI taxonomy): Eukaryota > Metazoa > Annelida > Polychaeta > Phyllodocida > Syllidae > Haplosyllis > Haplosyllis leylae. The sequence continues at coordinate 9,322 of JBCAUG010031108.1, forward strand.
AGTCGACAGCTGCACGCGAACTTTTGGGACCGTGCAATTGTCTAGTTTAAGACATCTTTAAAGGCATCGCCATGTAAGAATAGATATCTCAATGGGCTTGCAACTTTTTGATTACCTTACATGCCGACGAAACGTCTTCGTCAGGAGTACCTCTACGTCGAAAATTGACTTCACACCAGTAAATGGTGCGTGGTGTACTTTTAAAAGAGATAATCATTGTCGGAAAAGTACAGTACTTAGCTTTGTCTAATTTAACGGAGGTTACTATCAATGTACTAAATCTAGACGCCACTTCTTCTTAAGAGAATCTTGTTTATTCATATGAAACCAAGTAAAAAGTGAACACTGATAACACCTGGTTATTTACAACACTAACAATAGTGTTTTTAAGTTCATTAAATTAGTAGCGTACTCAGATATGACTATTGAATTCGAGAAAATAAGCGGTCTCCAATTTTGTTTGCTTGTGGGAAATGTCGAAACTGTCTTCCAAAAATGTCTTGAAATTCACCTCAGTTTGGTCATCGTGCCCTCTTCAGTCCAGATTTTGAGAAGATGATTACTGACTGTAGCTGGTTGAAAATTGGTGCCCTATTATGCATGATTTGCTTGATCAAAGCTATATCTCGAGTAAACTTTACCTATCAGCGCTGTGCTTGCGGCACGGACGGTCGTGGGTTTGAGCCCCGAACCTCCACCAATGCTTGCGGACACGTCCGTGGTGTTATCTTATGAACCGGGTCCTATAACGGTCATAAGGCAATTTCTCCCTATCAGTGTAGCTACTTCTTTATGTTGCGTAAATATATATATCATATATAAAATAAAACAACGCGGCGTCTGTGATGCGGCACTCCAGTAGCGGGACTCCTCGGCTTTTTAGTTGGTTAAGCTGCGTTTCTAAAGTTGGGAACCCCGAACTGGGGCGCGTATCT
>JBCAUG010031119.1:0-41010 GCA_038406175.1 Haplosyllis leylae
GTGTCAGATGATTTTGCCCTACCCTCAACAGCTGGTAAACAAAAAATGATTTCCTAATTTAAAAACCAGTTCCTCACTGGAAGTGGCTTAATTTATGGTAAATCAAAATTTTATATGGGCAGATACTCACCTACTATAGCCTGTCTTCAAATGTTCAATGGTCAGTCTATCACCTCTGTTGCAGTCTCCTGAATCCAGAGTTATTATCGCTCTCCGGGCAATTTTAGTTCTCCTGAATCGCCGTTCATTTTTCTCCTAAAAAACTTCGTGGTATTAACAAAGTGTAAATAAATCCTAAAATAACAATCAAACTAAAACCAAAAGCGGTGGTGAGTTAAAATCTATTAATCGTTCAATCAAATCTGCGTAAGCATCACATTCACCGGCTTACTTCTTTAATTGATACTTTGAGACATTAATTAATACCCTCATAGTATTCAAGCGTTAAATGTACACGTTGCGCTGTCATGCAAAACATTCTTCCTGCTTGTACTAAGTGTCACTTGAATTTCATTAAATGACTAATTGAAATCTGCTAACTTTTTTGCATCCCAAGATGTATACCACAAACCATAATTTTACCTTAACTAGGATTTATAAGATCAACTTTTCACGTACTGTTGTATTTCACTTCTACAATTCAATATAAATTTTCACAATTTCATTTCAAGCGAACCATCGAAGAGTGAAAATGGGATTAAACGTTGAATTTCAAAAGTTGTATTGATTTAATATGTGGTTCCCCTACATTGATTTCGTCAAGAAACCCTGCGGTTGAGGTGTAATAGCATTGATGGTTTTTAATTTTCCAACAGAATCAATCGATTGATTTGTCTTCAGGGGTTAACGAGCAAAAGTTGAATAAAGCGATAGAGTAAAGCACTTATCAAACATGAATGATAACCACGTATTTTTTTCTGACAATTGAGAAAATAGTAATAACTTTTGTCTGTCTGTCTGCCTGCGTGTTGTTTATTTGTCGAAGTCAAGTTACTTGTGTGTTTGAGATGATCTAAGGCCAGACAATTAAACCTTCATTACACCTTTCTGCCTGTCTGTCTATTCGCTGATATTGTATTTTTCTTGACTACTCATTCATATCTGTAATACCTCCATCAATCACAGGCAAGTCGTTACTTTCGTGCGCAGTTCCCAGTATTGCATGTATTGTTCGCCAAATCTACAGGCCAGGTTAACTCTGTGCGTATTAATTGATTTAAAAGGTGATAAAAATGTATAGATCTGTCAAAGTAAGGTGGACTATGTGTGTGTATTTTTAGTGTTGAAAGTTCAGGAGGTAATAGGTGCGGTTCCATCTTACAAATCTCCAATTAGATTTTGGAAGAGAATTTTCGGAGGAGAATTTTTCAGAAATTAGTTGCTTTATGATAAACCCACACCAACACGACCGATTTGACTTCCACAGCTTCAAAAATTTTCATATTTTACGGTTAACGTTTGCAAACGATACAGAGAACTTTCCCACGTGTAAAATAACTTAACATTCGATTCTTTTCCATTTGTTCTATTCAAAGACAGTTCACAAAATGTTTCTAGTGTAGCTTTATCTAGGATTTCATGCTCAGCCGACAACTGCTCTCACAAGACCTCTCATAATTGTACTTATAATAAGCTGAAATACCTTTGTGCATCACTGATTTCGTCTAATTTACGAAATCGGACAAAAAAATTCCTTACTTTGAAATTATGAGGTTGATATTTAGTGTTCTCCTTTGTTTGGTATTCAACTCACCCAGAACTATTTGTCGTCTCATTACATTTAGCTGTAGTAATGGCAGGCAGAGTCTATTGATCGTCACATCGATCCTGAAAGGAAATTCCCTTCTGATACTTTTTCGTCAGGATATATGGTGCAGCTCCAAATGACCTTCTACCTGAAGAAAAAAGAAAAAATAACTTCCAATTGAGGGTATTTTAAATAAACATAGATGATAAACCCTCAAGACCAGATAACACGACATGTATTCATAGGAGTTTATGTCAGCAAAATCTTCTAAACTACGTGATTCAAGAGTAATATTACAACTTCAACGAATTCCAGCCGAAATGTAATAAATATTAGCACTATATTAGTTAAAACCCTCATCATTTCGAGTCTATTGTGCTCAAACCACTAACCAAAGTCTGAATTTGCCGTTTGTGGTGCTGAACAATCTTTGTAAAGAGCTGCAGTTAAAGTCACCAGCGACTGCATGGAACCCAAAACGCCAACAGAATTAAACTGTCCAACAGTAAGTGATATTTAAAGTACATAAAAGCGCAATAATACGTACCTGCTGGTTTCTATTTCAAATTGGGTATGAAACATCCGTCGTTCTACAGACAATTCTCTTTCGGAAATAATATCAGAGAATGATTATTCCCTGTGCTTTATAACCGTGCATGCGACTGTATCGATTGTATGTTTGATAAGTATGTCTGCTTCATTCGTATTACTCTCAGTATATTCTAGAGAATGTATTGAACAAATCTCATAAATAATGAACAGGTAACCTCTGTGACGAGGCAGCTTGGTATTACAGTGCATAGATCATTGATTTATTTCTCGAATATTCTCAAATTTGATTAAAGTTACTCATTATTAATTGGATTGAAATGTATCGGTCTATTACGGGTTTGCTCGCGTCCTGTGCCACCGTACACCGCCGCAAATCTATGCAGCTGTTTAGCACATTAACCCTTTTCGGACTGACAGCAAGGATTTATTTCTTGAGTAATGAACTGGCGATTCGAAAACATTCATTTATGGTAGTAATTTATGTTTGTGGCCAATCTCTGGAAGTACATACAAACGTGTATGAACTAATATTGGAATGGCAGTATATTCTCATTATTACCCCCATTTGCCGATTGCTTTGCCACAAGAACCTGCACAATGACATTGTGCAGTCCCTGGACTGGGAGGTTATAAATGTAATCGGTCTCATGCAAAAATTTACAACTTTAAATATTTTAGTACTTCGTTCTTGCTGTATCAAGTTTCCTAGACGTTGCTATTATTTTTTCAAGCCTAACCTTTAATCAAATTGAACAGTTAAGTCTACAAATCAAGCTGTTTGGAATGACCCATCTATTGTTGACCCATGTACTGTTGACCCTTGTAATCAATTCAGTAACGACTTTTTAATCAAGAATCAATGCTTCCCTTGTTGACAGCGAAAGTTCAGCTATTCCATGATGTCAACTGTATTAGGACGGCTCAACAATGAACGTTCAGTGGCTGCACTTTGAAAATGGTTGAGGTCATCAATTCGATACGTTGTGTCCAAAGTAAGACAGACGTCTAGTGGTAAATTGTGCCCCCATAATTCCCATATTATTACACAAGTTAATAACAAAGGAGATTCATAAATTTATTTTGTACCGGTACCAGAATGTCCGAAGTACCGAAGTAAAGTTTCAAATTGACCAATTACTCAAATTGCTCACCCACACAATTGAATCTAAACCGCAGGTCGTGATTTAAAAAAAAAACTGCATATTTGTAAGTGCATTCCATGGTGAGTTTTCTTTTTTTTTAATATAATTATCAAAAAAGTCTTCACAACTGTTTAAATCCTATTTTATTTTATATTACCAAGCCTAACAAAAACAACAATGAAATAAAACAACAAAGAAATACGACAGATCCAAACATATACAAGTACATATATTTTATGTGATGAAGGAATCTCTGGAGAAGCAATTTGATCTATGCACTGGTAATGAAAGTGAAAGAAACAAATTTCTTTTCCTTCATTCCAAACTCTAATTATGTTTATATGAACTAAAATTTGCTATCCACATAGACAATGCCTTTATTGTTATTATGGTTTCTAGAGAAAAATAGTGTAGCTCTTCTTAGAAAATGATCTTTCGTTTCACAAAACAAATCAACAAATGTAATTTAATGTACTATTTAAATTGAAAGTTAAGGACTAGAGTCAACAAATATTTCATTCATTTGTTTGCAAGACTTGCTTGAATCGTTTCATTATTTATTTCTGTTTCAGTTGAAGATTGCCGACATTGCTTGCGTTAAAATTAATTTCTACCAGCCTAACGACATAATGTATTTAATATTTCACTTGCTATGTCTTGAATCTTTGTCCTATCTGGCAGGTAAAAAGCATTTTCACTGGTTGGATTTGATGATATGTCTTCTATCTCTCGTATATTCACATCTGAATGAATTCAAACATAAAGGCTTCTTTGTACAATTTTGGCCGACTTTTTTGTCGATGTTTTAGTGTAATGAAACAAATTATCTTCGGATAACATTACAACTTCACTTCAAGTTGTATTTAAAAAATGAATCTTCGTTTAATGGTAATTACCTTCTCCCAGCCCCACGACAATCAATCTGGAGTTTCTCTTTGCTGTCTCTGCTGCGGGTATTGTATTTTGCTGCTGAATATTTGATCGCCCATCCGTCATCAGTATCATTACATTCTGGTCACCGACTCTGCAGCCACATTAAATACAGAAACCAGTAAATACGTTTTACAGCGTGTTGTTTATTATTACTTGTTTTAGTTATCTATTGTAAAGATAGCTTGCTCTTCATTTTCAGGTGCATGTTACTTTAGACATCACAGTTTGTTATGTGAGAATAGCATTACCTGTCGCCATTGACAGAAGAGAACATTGTATTAGTTGCTGTTGTTATAGCCTCTGCCGTATTGGTTCGACCTCTGTTCTCCACCAAAAACGCTACAGCGTTAACCACTTCGAGTTGAGTAAAGTACAAATTTAAGTGGAACTGAACTTGGACCGTCTCACTACAATTAAACAAGAATATTAGTAATGCCTTCTCTGCCTCACGGGAAATTTTTTGTGTCTTCACAATTATTCAGACATCTTTTACTCGGAAGGGCCTGCGCATATAATGGAACATTTGTCCACGTGACACGTTTATCCATGAGAAGGTTACTTTCAAGTGGGGGACAGTTGGCCACATCAAAAATCTGTTCATGGAGAGTAAGTGTGTTCACTTCAGCCCAACCTCCCTTGTCTCATCTCCTCCCTTAGTTGGATTTACTTTGGCGACGACATCATGAACGCCAGCGCTGGAGTGCCCTATTAAAACTTTTTCAAACAGCAATGAATTTGTTTCGTCAGTGAATTTGGTCACACTTCAGGTGACGTTTGTAATGAAAATGATCGAAATTTAGATGCAATTTTAATAAATTGCAAGTAACAGTCCAGAAAATTCTTCGACAGAAAACCAATCTCATCTCTCCAATATGAATGCTTCAAATTAAATTAACAATAAATCAGTTCACCTGTACGTCAATACACCGACTCGGGTTCTGCTACCACCGAAGTTAAGCCCGTAGATGATTTCCCTGGTGGCCTGCTGTGCGAGATAGAACCTCTCCTCCGTGGAACCCGAAGCGTCCAGTAGGAAAACAACGTCCAATCTTCTCGTACAACCTGGGAATTCAAAATCATGTGGGACGAAGAATCTTTGATGAGTGTGAATTGCATTTATTAGTGTGTCGGGTTATGTCACTGGTACAATTTAACAATCACATTCAAACTGAATTTGGATTAAACTCTTACGCCTTTCACAGTTTCGACCGGAGAAGTCATTGCTGCATTCACATATGTAGGACGACAAAGAGTTACGACAGAGTCCTCCATTTTGACATGGTCTCGAATTACACTCGTTTACATCTAAAGTAACAATACACGAACATTTTGAATACAGATGTTGAATTTGTGAAATTGGTTAACTATAGACATTGTGGAGCATCTAAATGATATATAAATTTCCGTCTTAGTAACTTACCATCACACATGGCATTTAAGATAGGTACGGTTATGGAAGATATTTCAGAGAAAGTTTCAGTGGCAAAAATGTTTGCTTCAACCGGTCTACTGGCGATGCCAATAAACTCCAAACTTTCAGCCACACCCTCTGGAGCCGCTATTAACATGTGGATCCCTTCCAACCGAGCGGAAATAGCTTCCGGTAAAGTCTGCAAAAATATTGATTTTGAAAATTTTAATATCTAATCGGGATTTAATCAACTATACAGAAATTAAAATTTTGTTATATTTTATGTAATCAACCTGAACCTCTCATTTACCATATCTTCTTGTAACGTGGCTTTACCATCAGATACTAAAATACCAAAGTTGGGTGCGTCCGCTCTGTCAAACTGCGGAGTGAACAAAGTTCGCATCATGCGGATAGCGGCGGCCAGATTCGTCCTTCCTCTGGTATATGGTATCCTATGGATTGCCTAAATACACAAATTGGAGGACTAAACCTTAACGTCAGTCGCTTAAAAGATAAGGAATAATAAAAAAGTGTTTCATTGGGTGCAATTCGAAGACTGGTCTTACCTGTTTCAGATCTTCTTTCCTCGAATATGCACCCAAATCAAATTCTTTAGTAGCTTTGTCGCTGAAGCTCACCAATCCTACTTGAGTTTTATCCGTTCTTACTTCTAAATTGTCAATTACAGTGTTTAACCAAACCTGTTAAGTGAAAACAAGACATAAATACAAATAGCTTACTATGTACTCCCCCATTTGCCTTTTGAAGTTTTAAACATGGCAAAATGTTTGCAATAAATTACTAACTTTTACATCCACAAATCTCGACTCTCTGATACTACCCGATGTGTCCAGCATGATTACAATATCAGCTTTCCCGTCACACTCTGCAATCGAATTTGTAAGTCACACAGTCATCTTTGTATTCGTTGAAAACCTTGATTTTTTAAACACAATGCTGACAAAAAAAATCACCTCGTTCACAAGTGCGACCGGTTCTTCCCGTCTCACAAAAACATTCAAAGTGGTTAATTCCGTCAACACAAACGCTGATTGTTCCTTGGCAGGGATTCGATCCACATTCATTCACATCTGTGTGAAAAGATCAATCTTGCTAACTCTTTGAATCTTGAGTAGTGTTGAGTTTCAATTTGATATCAACCTCAGTTTACAGCTCAACCTAGCAAACTGCAAAGAAATTTCTGGACCCCCTTTTTCTGGAAACGGCAACTGTAATAAAGTTGTTTTTCACTAGCTTTTAGCAGAAATATATTTTACTTACTGTTGCAAACGCCATTCAGCAACAGCCTGGATAATACGTCCCTGTTTTCATCGAATTCACTAAATTCCTCAAGGTTCTGAAGATCTAAATCATTGGGATCACTGACGATTCCGTGCAATTCCATTTGCATCGATGAAGTTGGCAGATTAACAGCTTGAGAAAAAAGTGTTGAGAGTAGGTCGGAATGGAAGCAGCAAAATATTTGTCATTATTCGTGTAATTTTACATAAACTAAAATCAAAGATAATTTTTTCTTATTACTTTTTTAAACTGACCTATTGTTAATATAGTGATGTCAGTTTCATGGGCTTTGTGTGCTGCCGAGAAAGTTTGTAACGGATCGTTTGATTGTCCGTCCGTCACCATTATCGCTATGTTCCTTCTGTTCGGACGATCGCCATTCTGGCTCGTAAAAATCTCGTCCGTCATTGTTCTGAAATATCATGTGTTGACAGGACTGAAAATGTTGGTGAAACTAGGTAAATTAAATGAATATTCTGTGGAAACAATACTGACGCATCCTTTCAAAAACTAAAAATGAGGAAAACCAGAACAAAAGGCTGAAAGCGGAACCTCAAAGCGCAAGCAGTGTTTGTCGACCCTTTGGTGTACTCGAAAGACAAAGCATTCGCGATGTACATCTTGTTGTCGTATCGGTTCAAGTGGAATCGGGTGGAGCAGTCATTTGCGAAAGTTACAGCTGCAATCTGTACTCCAAGAAAATTAAGCATCTGACACAGATCTGAACGAATATTACTTGATATCTAATGACATAGGTGAGCCACCAGTTATTTCAATCATTATTACTAAAAATATAAGAATGTGTTTGTCCATCTGTTTGTTTACTGCGCGTGTGTCCTTAATGACACACTGGAAACATGAATGTTAAGGAAACAAACATGAGGCTAGAAGTTCAGAATGAAGCTCGAAGCTTAATAACATGACACCCCAACGAAGTATTGGCCACAAGCTAGTATGATCCAAAAACTTATTCCTTAGCCTTACGTCTACTGACTACATTGCTCATACTTTTTTCTGACCTGCATTCCATTATTTCTATCAACATTCATCATCATCGTCAGGTTCTTGAAGAATCGCATCATAGTGTAGAAATTATCATCGCCCATGCTCGTCGATGTATCAAGAACATATACAAGGTCAGCCGCTTCTCTACATTCTAAAACATGTCGATGCATACTTACTTGATGTTAGTACATTCTAATACAACTTATACGTAACCCAAAACCTCTATCTTTAACCCAGCCAAAATTCAATAGTTTAAAAAAAATACACTTTTTGTCACTATCACTTAGAAACAAATTTAAGAAATCGTATTACGGTGTTCGCAGTTGAGACCCGCGTAGCCAACTGCACATTGACAGAAGTACAACTGAATTCCGTCCACACAAGTTCCACCGTTACGACAAGGATTGGATTCACAGTCATCAAAGTCTGTGAACGAAAATCAAACGTGACATGAAGTTCAGGTTTTTCTGCATTCGTGGCTTATCCACATTTTCGATATAATAACACTATAATGGAATTCTTGACTGTTTATACCATTGCAAATCGCCTCTTTCAGTGTAGATCTAATGTTCCCGATGCTGTCGAAATTTCGAACTTGAAACACATTGTTTTCTGCTGGATATGAAGCGATAGATCTGATTTCCAGTTCATTTAACCAATTTCCTACAGCTACAACTAATATTTGAATTCCCATGTCTTTATCCTGCAACATGACAAATATATTGCTTCAGCAAAACTAATAGTTTACATGATTGGCTTTTCATCTTTAGAGAATCAACCTATGATTGAAATCTGGTTACGATTGTGTGATTGAAAATAGTTAATCAAACATAATGACCAACCTGTGATGCTTCCAACAGCGTTCTGGAGTAATCATTGCTGCCGCCATCGGTAAAAAGAACAATTATATTTGGTTTGTCACCGAATTCCTTTATCACCTCATTTCTAACCAAACTCAGAGCTCCCGCGGTGTCAGAGGTTCCAGGATTATACGATATCTAAATCAAGTTATTCGTTGGTAGTCATTCTAACAAACTTTTTGATGACATCAAAGAAACAAAAGTTATTCAATAACATTTCAAATGCCAAGTTGACGTTATACTGATGTTATGGACTGAAAATAATGTATTCTTCACCAATTACAACAGCAAGTACTGATAAAAGAATTCATACTTCATTGATAGCATCTGACAATGTGGACGAGTTCTTATATTGCCCAATGTTAATAGATTTGTGAGGACTCGTACTGTAGGTAACAACTCCTACACGGTTCCCATCGAGATCTTCGACCAATTCCTGTCAATTTACTCAAAGTTAAAGCAGTCCAGATAACTCTACATCACACACTTGTCAACTGTTCAAGTTTTCATTCACAGAAACTGCAATAATGCCTGGAACGTTACCCGCACAAACTGTTTCATAAGATGGAAGTTCTTTTCTTGCACGCTTCCTGATGTATCCATCACAATAGCAATTTCTCCAGTGTTGGTACAGCCTAAGTAAAGGACGGCATAAAGTGAAAAGCGAGTCCTTGTGTGAATCAAATTAGTGCAGCATAAAGTCTTCATCTTGTGGCATTTTGAAAACTACTATTGTTTGTTTGTTTTTTCTGTCATCATTAAAATTGATTGTATCATAACTTACTAGGGGCACGGACACAAGCGCTACGTGCAACTTCTCGCAGTATCGGAGTTAAAGATTGAAAGTCCGGGACAGAGAAATATTGTTTTCCTTCTTCATGAGGTGGGGATGACAAAGCCTGGAGAAGTTGTATATCTACCAGATTGGTAATCCCAACAGATACCATGTTTACTCCTGTTGGAAAAAAAGTAAATTTAGCTTACTTTCATCTTAGAATTTAATTTTTATGAAAATATCATATATCCGCAAGATTTTAAACTTTTAATTTTTTTGGCAGAAGAAACCTAGAACCTACCTGAATTAATAAGAAGCTGTGCTTCTTGTATAGTTGCGTCTCTCAGATTATTTGGATAGGGAACTCCGTCGGTGATTATGATGGCGAAATTCTCCGCGTCCGGCCTGTCACCATTTTCCACACTGAAGCACTCGTTCCGTGTGACACGTAAGCCCTGTGGTGTATTGGTGGTGGTACCAACATAGGGAATGCTGTTTATAGCAGTACACACTTGCTCTTTTGTTGAGTAGGTATTGAGAGCAAATTCAAGGTTAGCCGAGTCAGAAAATACGACAACTCCTATCTGAGTATTCATTGCACCGTCAATCGGAAATGCTTCAACCAGCTGCATAAAATAGAAAGTAAGGTTATGAGTACGTTGATGTAATCTGGACAGCCTCTGTAAAGTTGAAATTTCAAGTAATGAATTTTTGAATATGAACAATGAAGGAAAGTCCACCCGGCTAACAAACTGTAGAACAAGAGCCCAGTTATCGTAAGAGTTATCGCTGGGGTTATTGTCACGTATACTTCCAGAGGAATCCACGATTATGCACAAATCCATCTTATCACATGATGGAGCTAAAATTTTAAAACAGAAGTTTAAACACTAGAAAAACACTAGAAATTCAGCATCCCGCAAACATAGTCCACTTTAAGTTGTTGAAAAGTAGAAAAACATGACGCACTTGGATCTGGCGTCTCGCAAGCACTCGTGACTACAGTTCCGAGTATGTTATTGAGAGACAGAAAATCTGGAGACTTAAAGTAGTCTTTTCCTTCCAGCTGACCGGTATGTGACATTTCCTGGCCAGAAAGTAGTCGTAGAAATTCAGCATCTACACTGTCAGTGATTCCAACAGCTATAACATTGATTCCTGCAATTAGTAAGCTCGAATGAAGGAAAACGAAATCGTTCCCAAAAGAAATTAAATTGAGCAAAGGAACTTCTGCGGTGACTGGTGGACGCCCTGGCAAATATAAGAACTCAGGCATACAAGTAAGAGGTGGACGCAGCAAGAGATTCAACCAATAAGGCGACTCTTTCTGAGCTACCAGTAATTTAAACACAACAGAATATAATCCATTAAAAATGGGTCTACCAGCATCTCTGGTTGCTCTAGCTTCAGCAACACCAAGAGGCCATCGGGTCTCAGGATATGGTTTTCCGTCTGTGACGATAATTGCGAGATTTGGCGCCTGGGGTCGATCTCCATTGTTAGGGTTGAAACATTCTTCACGCATCACCTGTGCGGTAAATAGATATCAATCTTTATCACACGAGAACAGATTCGAGTTTTCTCAGAAGCTGTGAAAAAATTCTTTTGATGATATAGAGAAAGATAAAATAACAGAAGAAAACCCTGAGAGCTTCGGGTGTATTCGTTGTTTGGCCGTAGTAGTCTATTCTTCCCAAATGAGCTAAAATGTCTTCTTTCCTCTCATACCTGCAGTGTGTACATTTTATCAGAGTGTCAATCGTTCTACTTCTTTGATTTTGCAATTTACAGGCAAACAACTCATACAAAATGGTATTATTAAGATTGATACTCACTCGTCCAATTTAAATATTAAATTGCCCTGCTCAGAAAATACAACAACACCGACTCTTGTCCTGTCCGGCCCAATTTCGAAACTATTGACAATCTGCATGGAAATGTGTACATTGTTTGGAAGGAACTACATCTACACAGACTGCTGGATCGAAGAAAACCGTGTGCAACTAGTATTTCACCGACGTATAATACTCTCATGATGTTGACCCCATAGCCAGATTTTAGATTGTATTAAATCTCTAAATAACAAAGTCTTCAGATTTTTATTTAATAGTTACATTGGCGAGAAATTCCAGCAGCAGATCACAATTGTCATAAGAGCCGTCGGGGGGATTATTGTCCCTGATACTTCCAGATGCATCAATCACAAAACACATATCAACGACTTTACATTCTACAAAAAAAAGAGAATACACTTCGAATAACTGTTAATTCTCCAGAAACGGACTATTATGATAATGCTCTAAAATATTTTCTGCTGAGCACCACAGTCTTGTGATATGCCAGGTATTTCATGTTATCATAAGCTCTGAATAGAACACTAGCTCCCTTCTTAACATAGGTTACGTACCTTCATCCGGCAGTGGTTGCCCGACTCTCTGGCAAATACCAGTGGTGATTCCAGCAAACATGGTATCAAGAGACTGAAAGTCTGGAGCTGTAAAGTAGTCATATCCAAGTCTCTGCTGACCTCTAACCATACCAACCTCACCGGAAATTGCAGCAAGAAATTCTTCGTCAATAAGATTTGTGATTCCAACTGCGAAAACACTGATACCTTCAAGGAGAAACATATTTGTCACAGGTAACTCAAGTTATATTACCGAATACATCAGTGAAATGAAAGACATGAAATGTTTTCTTGTCACCAATCAGAATCCAAGGTACCAAGCAAGTAATAAATACACAGTTTATAGACAAAAAAAACAAATCCAATTTTGTACGATTTGCCAAGAAAGTCATGTCTGTAATAAGAATAAAGAAGCCGAGCCGGAGTGGCCAAGTGGTATACAGTGCTGTGCTCGTGGCACAGACGGTCATGGGTTTGAGCCCTAAACCTCCACTAATGCTTGCGGACACATCTGCAGGTATGTGGATCAAAAAGGCTCAGCTGCCATGCTAACCTCTATACAGTGAGCAGGTGTTGCACCAGAGGTGAATCTGGGGATCACAGAGGCGAGAAAGCATGCAAAAAAGGGGATCCACCCTGGCTTTGAAACCCAGGGCAGACATCACCAGAAGTCCAAAACAGGGGTATCAGTGGCCCCACGAAAAGGACTTATGTCCTCAAAAAAATTTTAAAAAAAAGAATAAAGAAAAATACCATCTTCTTTTCTTAGTTTTTCAGCTTCAGTTATAGCCGGCTCATAACGTTCTTCTGGGAATGGAACACCGTCAGTTATAATTATGGCTACATTCTTGGCTTCGGGTCTGTCGCCTTGTCTACCAAAACATTGGTTTCTAACAGCCTGTAATTGGAAGAAAATATTTCTCGTATATTTAATGGATGAGAAGCATTCCATCTCTGCGTGTGTGATACACCTTGTCTGTGATGACAAGATTGATGGACCGCAACAGGTCGATTCCCCAAGTCCACATCGTGGGCTATGTCTGTAAGAAATGAGCGGTGAAAGTTGGCAGTTTGTGATGGAGCTTTCACTTTGTGAAAATCAGTAGATAAGTATGAATAAAAATTAATAGGGTTGTAATTTCAAAAAGCCGCTTACCCTAAGAGCTTCAGGAGTGTTAGTTGTCATACCCAGATACCTCACGTTTGCGATGTGGTCCACAATATCTTGCTCATTGTAGTACCTAAACCATTAAAAATAGCACAAACTTGCTTTCACAAGCGATACAGACCTGTACACGTGTTCTACAGTAAATCAGGTGAGACAAACCTGTCGAGTTCAAACTCTAATTTCACGTTCTCGGAAAATACAATCAATGCAATGTGCGTGTCGTCTTCCCCAATTTGGAACCTGCTTACAATCTGTAATCCAAGGAATTAACTGTATGTCTAAAATTTCGCACGTTCACACATTTCAAATGGGACTAATATTGAGAACAATACCTGTCCCACAAAATCCAATATTAGCTGCCAGTTATCAAAAGAATCATCTGGTGGATTGTTGTCTCGGATACTTCCAGAGGAATCAATTACGACACAGAGATCGATCAAACTGCAGGCAATTTCTTCAAAAACATAATATTATTAAAATTTGTTTACGTTGTAATAAAGTTATGCTTATTGAGTATAATGTACGTAACTTTATTGAGTACAATGTACTTTAGTATAGAGTCTAAGTGAATAACGTTGAGCAAATTTGTGAATGTAGCAAGGCGCATACTCTCTTCAGGTTCTCGACAAATGGATGACGTCAGAGCCCTGTAAACGTTGCTTAACGCTTGAAAGTTAGGCGCCGAGAAATAGTCAGATCCCAAGGTCTGTGTCCCACTTGGTGCGGAAATATCACCAGAAATCGCAGCAAGAAATCTGTTGTCAACTAGATCAGTAATTCCAAAGGCCAGAACCTGAATATCTGGAACAATTATTGTCAATATTCATTGTTTGAACTTCTTAACAGTTAATGATTATTACTATATTATCACATGAAATAATTTACTGTTGCTCAATCTCAATCTTTCAGCTTCATCTATGGCAGGTTGATATCGCTCATCTGGGAAAGGAAATCCATCGGTTATAATAATAGCTACGTTCTTGGCATCTGGTCTGTCTCCTGGTCCACTGAAACATTGTTCTCTGGTTGCCTATAAACAATTTTTAAATCTGTTTTAGAGCATTACAACGTGTTACAATTTACAGTTGACATCCATGACTACCGAGCGGGAGAGGATTTAGACCAAAACCGAAGCAAAGTTTTGAGGACAAACAATAAGACAAACCACAAAAGCAGCTGGAGTGTTCGTTGTCATTCCGATGTAATTGATACCCGCCACATGATTTATCACATCTTGAACATTATTATATCTACAAAAATTTGTATTGTTTCGAATGACCTTTTAGATCCAGTACATGTAATGCTGTAACTGCATTTCATTTTGTATTTCATGTTCATTTCAATAGAAGTGAAATGTCTGCATCATACCTGTCGAGACCAAACTCCAATCTCACTTCTTCCGAGAAGACGAGAAGGCCCACATGGTTTCTGTCAAACCCAATGTCAAATAATCCTACTATCTACAATTAGTATGACATATATACTTAACTTTAGCAGGACGTAAAAATGAAAGAGCTAAATTGAGTACAAGGACGACACAGAAATTATGACAGGTTTGAAAATGTGGTTTTGCTACACGCGCGAACGTTAATTCGCCTTTTCGCTCCCAATTACTACTTGTGTGCAGCTTGTTCAAGTTTCAAAGTCCTGTCCTATTAATACTTACAAGCATTAACAGAACACTAAAATATTGCAGAGAAAACGGTAAAATTGTGGATTTGAAAATTGTTGTTTGATGGAACATTTGCAAGAAATATTTACGGGAATGATTTGAATAGACAGTAATTAAACCTGTTTTACAAATTCCAGTAAAAGATTCCAGTTGTCGAATGAACCATCTCGTGGGTTGTTATCTCTGATACTCCCGGAGGAATCAAGGATTAAACACATATCCATCAGTCTGCAATCAGCCGCTAAAAACAAAAAATCCTTTTTGTGCAATAATACGACTTTTTGGGCCTATTTCGACTAAACGTTTTGCCCGTTAAATTAACTCACGAGCTACAGGCTCTCTACAGATTCCAGCAGATACTATGTCAAACATTGTGTTTAGTGACTGAAAGCTGGGTGCCATGAAGTAATCGTATCCCAATCGCTGCTGTCCAGTTGGTACCATTATGTCTCCGGAAATGGCAGCGAGAAAATCTTCGTCAATAAGATCAGTTATTCCAACAGCAAAAACAGCAATACCTGGGTACCAGAAAAAATATTATCTTGCCTTTGTATGATGTCTCTAAACATTTGCACAACATCAGAGGCGGGTCAAGGGAATACCATACCGGGGCACTAAGGGCCAGATAACTACACACATAGGCTTTTGAAAAACTTTGAAAACATGTAGGATTCCCACTCCTTATCATGATCCTCGATACGCCACTTGTTTGCGCAACGTTTTCAAGAGTGTTGCAGGAGAGTTTGTCTTGGACTAAAAACTCACTATTTTCTAGTCGAAGTTTCTCAGCTTCTTCGATTGCAGGTTGATATCTGCTGTTTGGGAATGGAACGCCATCAGTTATCATAATAGCCACATTCTTAGCCTGCGGTCTGTCTCCTGGACCTCCAAAACATCGTTGTCTAACAGCCTGTGTAATTGTGCGGCATTTTATAGTTTCTACTTCTTATTTCTGTAGTAAACTCAACATTGAAGTCTTATACTTGTCAATCTCACCATCAGTGCTGCGGGTGTGTTTGTTGTTTGTCCCATGTAAGTTAGTCCCTGAATATGGCCCAGTAGATCTTCTTCATTGTAGTATCTGTAAATCAGGACAAAGAATCGGCTTTAAACAGTAAATTTACAGTACCGAATTTATACATTTAACATACGTAAGGGGTACTTACCTGTCCAATTCAAATTCAAATCGAACTACTTCTGAGAATACTAGAAGTGCGATATGTGTTTTGTCTTCGCCGATCTCAAACCTTTTAACAATCTGGATCCGAAACAAATTATAGCCAAACTAAGACACATGTTCACCTCGTATGTAAATCTGTCTTTCTGAATAGGTTTATTTATATTTTGAAAGTAAGAGACGTAATGTGGAATGAACCTGCTCCACAAAGTCAAGAAGAAGTTGCCAATTATCATATGATCTATCAGCTGGATTATTGTCTCTGATACTTCCAGATGAATCTATCACAACGCACACGTCTGTCAGCTCGCATTCAATTTCTGCAAAGAGTGATATAATCAACATGTAACGAGGTGATTTGTCACAAGTGAGAATATTTGCTGTGTCTCTGTTAAGCGTCTTCCATCTCTGTTCTCTGTTATACTGTGTATTTTAAATTATACAAATTAAAGACTATGTGACATAAATTATCAAAAAAGAAGGACTTTAATAATAGAAGTCAATAATAACATTTTCATGATGCAAATATCAGTCTCTAATGCGAATATCATTGTGCATATCGGCGCATGTATCATTTTTGCACATATCACATACAGAACACAGAACAGAGGTAGGAAACGCATAACAGAGACACGGCAAATAATCGGTTTCATTTGTGACGTTGATCTGTAACATTTGATGCCGAAATACTACACTTGAACATAAAAATTGCGATATTACACCTACTAGATTGAGGAGATTTGCAAATGGTGGAACTAACGACATCGTTCATCGCACTCAAAGCCTGGAAATCTGAAGCAGTGAAATAATCAACGCCAAGTCTCTGCTGTCCAGTGGGCGTCATTATGTCACCGGATATGGCTCCAAGAAACTTCTCATCAATCTCGTCCGTTATTCCAAATGACAAGAGCTGAATATCTGGATGCCAAGAAGATACACATATGTAGATTTAATGACCACTTGTTAATATCTGTCATTGACATGTGATCAGAAAATCAGATTTTCTCACTATTTTGCATCCTCAATTTTTCTGCTTCGTCTACTGCGGGTTGATATCGTTCAGCTGGGAATGGAAATCCATCTGTTATGACAATAGCTACGTTCTTGGCATCTGGTCTGTCTCCTGGTCCAATGAAACATTGTTCTCGTATTGCCTAAAGTAGTATTTTTTATATGATAGATCATTGTCATTTCTTCCTTTTTTACCAAGACATTAACGGACAAATAAGCTTTACAAGTATGACAACAGATGGTGGTGTCATATTGGAAAATAGTGACTCGAAGGCCGTGAACAATAGAATTTCGACAGTGTTCTCGTTTCCTTAGAGAGTTTTGGTACTTACCACCATAGCAGCAGGAGTGTTTGTAGTCTGTCCCAAATATTGAACATTCATCACGTGGTTAATCGCATCATTGGGATCGTAGTATCTGAGAATCAGTAATTGCAGATAAAGTGTAATATTCAATATGTAGTTCACATGCTTTCAACTCAACTAATTTCAAAAAGCTATATTACACCTGTCTAGCCCAAACTCAAGCCTAACTTGTTCCGAGAAAACGATAAGAGCGACGTGTGTTTTGTCTTCAGCAATCTGGCCCGTACCAATTATCTGAAGGGTAAATGTGCGTTATTTTGTGAGATTGTTTACATTTCTCTGGCTGCTTGAAATGTATCACAAGATGGCCTGTGCAAGGGAAACAATATTGAATTTATGGTCAGAAAGAAACGCACCATCTCAACAAAATCTAACAAAAGGCGCCAATTGTCGTACGAATTGTCGGGAGGATTGTTGTCCCTTATGCTTCCAGATGAATCAATCACAATACAAAGATCTATCAGTCTGCAGTCAGACACTTCGAAAGATGAAAAGCGAGAAAACGTTAAATAGTTTAGCTTCGTAGATATGGTTACAGTGACATTATTGTAATGGTACCACTGTTCTAGTAAAAGTTTTTGAGTTGTTTTAATGTTTACATCATGATACTGAAACATTTTTACTTCATAATGGACAATTTATCTAGTGGTCAATGCAAACTCTAGTTAGGTTTCTATTTAACAATTTTTCACTTTGGTAATGAGGAGCTTTATATAACAAGAAAAGCTTTTACAAGGTGTTGAGGTTGGAAGAAGCCGGTTGCAGATCCCAGAGGAGACAACAGATTCAAACATTGCATCAAGGGACGTAAAATCTGGTGCAGTGAAGTAGTCCTCCCCCATGACTTGATTTCCGTTTGCCATCCCGACAGCCCCAGATATGGCCGCGAGGAAAGATTCATCAATTTCATTCGTGATACCAACAGCAAACAACCCAATATCTATTAAAAAACATTCTGCCATTTCGTCAAACTGAGAAAAGACATTTTTTCCTGGACTTAGTTCTCTAGAGATCAAGTTCACTATAAATTCTTGGATGGTCCAATTGACTGATTTACTCACTGTTTTTCATTCTCAGTTCTTGAGCAATATCTATCGCTGGTTGATACCTTGAACTCGGAAAGGGAACACCGTCTGTGATTATAATTGCTATATTTTGTACATCAGGTCTATCTCCTGAACCCCCAAAACATTGATCTCTGACAGCCTGCAAGAATATTATAATACACCACATCATATCTTAACGATCATCGTATTGTACTTTCAGTATTTTTATTTATCTTTTTTTAAAGATTACTTACAATAAGAGCATCTGGAGTATTGGTGGTAGCGCCCATGTAGTTGAGATTGCGTATAGTTTCAGAAAGTGTAATTGTGTCATAATATCTGAAAATTTACTACAAAATTGTATTTGATATTCAGTACAATAACAAACTGCAGATCATATACTCTTGTAATACATACTTCAGATATCTTAAAAGAAACATAATGAGACATGCAACTGTACTAAAATATACCAACGCGTCCAATCCAAATTCAAGTCGAACTTCCTCAGAGAACACCACCAAAGCAATATGTGTTTTGTCTTGACCAAGTTCAAACCTGCTGGTTATCTTGTACAAAAAATAAATCATTGCAAATATGAAGTTCACACAAAATACTAAGACTTCATTGAAATTAACTTCCTTACATTTCTTGCATAAACATCAATATCTACATGGTGATCACGTTACCTGACACAAGAAATCCAAAATCAATTGCCAATTGTCGTAAGATCCATCTGGTGGATTGTTGTCTCTAATACTGCCGGAAGAGTCAACCACCACACAGAGGTCTATCAGACCACAATCTGTCAGCTCTGTAAGATAAAGTAAAGTAAGTTTTCCCTTTTTGTTGAACCACGTATACGTGTGAACTCATTAGAGTCTCCGTTATGAGATTGGACATTTAATGCACTTACTTGATTCTGGACGTTTACAGATTCGGTCAGACACAATTTCAAGCATTGAGTCAAGAGCTTGAAAATCTGGAGACTTAAAATAATCGTATCCCAGCACTTGCTGTCCGTTGGTTACTCCAACGTCCCCAGATATGGCCGCCAAGAACTGCTCATTTATTTCGTTGGTTATTCCAATTGCAAACAATCCTACATCTGTAAACAATTGGATTTTTTATTTTCTGACCAGACTAAAATGACATCTGGTTCTTTACAAATTCATTGGATATGAATCGATTACTGAGATCTTATGTGTGTTTCTTACTTCCTTGCATCCTTAGTCGTTCAGCTTCTAAAGCGGCAGGTTGATATCTGTCGTCGGGATATGGCACACCATCTGTAATTACTATGGCAACGTTCTTAGCCTCTGGTCTGTCTCCCTCTCCACCAAAGCACTGGGCATTTATTGCCTGTATTTGTTGAGTTATTACTTTAATATATGCATGTATACATGTAGAAATTTATCAACTGATACAAACAACAATGTTTGATTAGAACAGTAACGATAGAAGTTTCAAAGTATCCAAGTAAAATGTTTAGGGCTTACCATAAGAGCTGCAGGAGTATTTGTAGTTTGTCCCAAGTAGTCAATGCCACCAACGTGATCAAGCATTTCCTCCTCATCATAATACCTGTACAATGAAAAATTAGACATTAGATCTGCATGTCAAATCAGAATGTCAAAACAGAGGAAAGGTAAATATCACCAAAGACAAAATAACTAATATCTTACCAGTTCAGTCGGAATTCCAGTTTTACTTGTTCAGAAAACACTATTAAGGCAATGCGGGTTCCATCCTCTGCTATGTTAAATCGTTTAATTATCTATGAAAAATATACATGAACCACTCGTACATTTATTGATACAATATGAACGTCTTGCATGAGACCGAAAACTTTTGTATATCTTTCGAAAATAGGAAATCACCAACCCAATCACCTATCACCAAATCACCAATTGAGATATCTTTACGTTTTACTTCACTAAAACAGTTATTATTGTCGCTACACAGCTTCAACGCGTCCAATTTACCTCTTGCACAAATTCTAGTGTTAATTTCCAGTTGTCATGGGAACCATCAGATGGGTTGTTGTCTCTAATACTTCCAGATGAATCAATCACTATGCAGAGATCAACTAGATCACATCCTACCAACTCTAACAACACAAATTGGACCACTTACATTATTTCCATTTCACCACAAAAATAATTGTCTTTCAAAATATATTAAAGTTTCCTTACTTGGTTTACGCCTTTCACATATTCCAGTTGATACAGTATCCAGTATGGTATTTAAGACCTGAAAGTCTATGGCTTGAAAATAATCAATTCCTAGAACTTGTTCTCCGTTCTTTACCCCTACATCTCCAGATATAGCAGCAAGGAAAGATTCATCAATTTCGTTTGTGATTCCAATAGAATACATCCCAATGTCTGAAATAAAAAATACTCCACCGTGTAGCTTAGCATGCTTGCAAAACTACCACAGTTTACCGATGCTTAATTTTGTTACGTATTGTTATTTCGTTATGTACCGTATTGTGTCCGCAGTATTTCCGCTTCATCAATAGCGGGTTGGCGTCTCTCATCTGGAAACGGTACTCCATCAGTAATGATGACAGCCACGTTCTTGGCCTCTGCTCTATCCCCTTGGCCTCCAAAACATTGCTCTCTGATGGCCTGAAAAATTGTAAGAAACACAAGTGGCTGTAGTATGTTTCAGTGCGATTTTTCTGCAGTAAAATGTTTATAATTAAACAATCTAAGATTCTTACCACTAACGCAGCAGGTGTGTTAGTGGTCATTCCCATGTATTCAACGGAACCGATGTGATTCATTATCTCTTCTGGTGTAATGTATCTGTACAGAAACAAAGAGAACACACCATGGATCTATGCACGATTTCAATTTTTACGAAAAAAGTATTCAAAAACATTTAAGGTGTGCACATGGTATTCGCTTACTTACGTGTAAAGTCCAAATTCCAGTTCCACTATTTCAGAGAAGACCAAAAGAGCCACCCTTGTATCATCTTCACCGATTTCAAACATATTAACAATCTGTTCGGAATGGATGATTTGTATTCCACAATCCACAATTACACTGAGCAAAAAAGTTACTATGATAGAAAGAAATTTACGCGGATACCTGTTTCACAAAATCAAGAATTAGATTCCAGTTGTCAAAGCTTCCGTCTTGAGGGTTGTTGTCTCTAATGCTTCCAGAAGAATCTATCACTATGCAGAGGTCTATCAAATCACATCCTCGTAATTCTGTGAAACAAATGTGGGTCACAATGAAGAAATGTAAAGTTTTAGGCCAGCTGTATTTTAAAACATCTTACAGTCTGGAAAGAATCTTACTCGGTTTGTTGCCTGTACAAATTCCAGACGACACAGATGACACCATTGTGTTTAAGGTTGTAAAATCGGACACTTGCAGATAATCGTAGCCGGGTGTTTTTTGCCCATCCGCGACGCCAATGTCACCCGATATTGAAGCAAGGAAAGGCTCATAAACATCTTCGGTTATGCCCAGAGCAAAGATGCGCACATCTAAAAATATGTTTATCAGAAAAATTCCACGTTTTCTTATTGACAGGGTTTATTTTCGCAAAACATTTTGAAAGATCCAGATAAAAATTTAGAATTTCTACGGAATACCTACAAAAGATACCATAAATTCTTATAAAGAGTTACCCTGCATCTAATAAACGTTTTACATTCCATCTTGGGGTTTCTCTTAGCAAATGATATTGGTACTTACTGTCCTCGGTTCTAAGCCTCAGAGCTTCCTCCAGGGCAGGTTCGTATCTCTGCGGAGGGAAGGGAATGCCATGTGTGATCACCAGGGCAATGTTTTTAGCATCGGCTCTGTCACCCGCTCCTCCAAAACACTTAAGTCTAACCGCCTGGAGAAAAATATTTGCATTAGTTAGATCATAACCATTGACAGAAATTTCAAATGCAAAATATTAAATGTTAACAAGGTTCTGAAAGTTTACCTCAAAGGCATCGGGTGTGTTCGTTGTGTCTCCCATGTAAGCTATATTAGATACGTGTTCCAAGATCTGTTCTTCTGAGCTGTACCTGAACAAACACATCTACTTCAAAGTTTAGCTGTTACACAAATTCAATGCTACGCAATCAATCGACAAAAATGCTACAACAGTTTACAATGTTGAAAAATTACGTGTCTAATCCAAATTCCAATAGAATATCCTCAGAGAACACAAGTAGAGCAATTCTGACTGCATCTCTATTTATTTCCAGCGTCCTGACAATCTATTCAAAATTCAAATTCAAACAAAATGAGATGCATTTTTTACTCAGTAATGAAAAATAGATTAGATTCCTTCATTAGTTCTGCATGAAATGCAAGAATGAATAAAGCAACAACATTATGATACCCCCTTGACAAAAGACAAAATGAGTTCCCAATTGTCATAAGACCCATCTGTAGGATTTCTGTCTTTGATGCTTCCAGATGAATCTAGAACTACACACAGATCCACCATGCCACATTCAGTTTTCCGCACTGTCAAATTTTTAATAAAGTTTCAGACAAAACTAGTATGTTTATCAAAGACTGGAGGACTATATCTGTACATCTAAATAACCAAAACTGGAATCAAATATGCCAGTATTGTGTGAAAGTCTGTTGGACCTGTACTAAGTGGAAAAACAGCCAGATTAAGGCTGTGTTCACACCAAGCGTCGGCGTTAATGTTGAAGCTTTGGAAGGAATACATTGATTTCAATTTGTATATTCAGATGGAGTGACGCTGACACTGACTCTGGAAAATGGCTCCCAGACCATTCCAAGTGTCAATGCTGCCACTGACGCTAACGCGTTGGTCTGAATAGGTCTTAAACTCTTTCCATTGCCAAAACAACCTTCCGGTTTACACTTACCTTCAGCTCGACGGGTACATATTCCTTGTGACACCGTTTCAAGTATGGAATTGAGGGTTTGAAAATCTGGAGACTTGAAATAATCAGAGCCGAGTTGTCCATTCGTCACCCCAACATCTCCAGATATGGCAGCTAAAAAGTCTTCGTTCACCTCACTGGTTATTCCAACAGAGATCAGAGCTATATCTGAATAGAAGTGAAACAGCTTTACATAAAATGAGACCAAACAGTTTAATCTTTTCAGGTTTTTGATATTTTTGTATACAATAACACCAAACTCACTGGCTTCCATTCTTATTGTCTTAGCTATGTCAATGGCAGGTTGAAATCTGTCCGGCGGAAATGGTAATCCGTCAGTAATGACAATAGCAACGTTCTTAGCTGCAGGTCTGTCTCCTGATCCACCAAAACACTGGTCTCTGATTGCCTATAATTTACGCAATTACCATACCTGGTATCCGTTCTGTTTTACTGATTAGTTGTCTTCCCGTTACAGACTGTGCAGATTTTAAGGTGTTAACATGATACTAGTCATTCCAATATCTGTGAATGACTAAAACTGTCAGTTTATACAGTTAATAGGGAAGAACAATTGAAACCAGTCGAATACCAAGTTTGGTCATGTACACTGTAGTTGTGCAGGCGTTAGTAAACTGCAAAGAAATGCGTTTTATGTCTTACTGTAAGAGCATCTGGCGTGTTGGTTGTCAGTGCCATGTACTCAATGCGTGGTATATGAGACATAATATCTTGTTCATCGAAATACCTGTGTGACAAAAAAAAATTCCAGCAAGAAAATGAAAAAATGGTCATTTACGCTGATGTGTTCACATTGACTGAGATCGAGTCGGAATCCGATGCGCAGAACAAAAAGGTTTCTTAAAGATAACGCGGAGCTGTTCTCGCTCATTATGCACTGGCTTCATTGGGATTGAATCGAGAACTGGAATCGGTCAGTGTAAATGAGCCATTATTACTGACCATGTAGTACTTACGAGGGCAGGTATTGTCTGTTCGCGGGGGAGACTATCCCATGATGCAACAAGACAGGTAGAAAGTAGCCTCCCCCTTCTTCCAGTTTGAGTAGGGAGACCCTCATCCCCTGGCAAAGGTTGAGAAGGGGAGCTTCCCCCTCTGGACAGGAGGAATAGGGAGGGAAGGTCATGGTAAGTATGCCTCGTAATGTTAATAAGAGGCTATCTGATTTGTTGTTCTGTGATTGACGCATATAAACAATAATATTACTCACGTGTCCAACGAGAATTCCAGTTTCACTTCCTCCGAAAACACAATTACAGCAATTCTAGTCTTATCCTCACCAATGTCAAAACTTCTCACAATCTAGTAGTACATAAGATTTACGTTGCCAGTAGATAAATTTTCATTTTCAACATATTGCCTACATTGCGTCCAATGTAGGATTATAGGGTATATAACAGATTGGAATGCACAACGAAGCAATTAGATTCTTAAGATAATAGAGCCTTTCGAACCTCGTAAGAGTTATGTGTCATTCATTAATTTATTCATAGCAATCAGTAATCCTTTGTTCAATTTTTTAAGCTGGCAGGGTGAGGTTGTAAGGTTGGTTCGCCAATTAATAAAAATAATTTCAAGAAAGTATATCATTTACCTCTTTTACAAATTCTAAGACAAATTCCCAGTTATCATAGGAACCATCGGCTGGGTTGCTGTCTCTGATGCTCCCAGATGAATCAATTACAATGCACATGTCAATGGTACTACAGCCTCGCAATTCTAAAACAGAGGACAAATTAATTTACACTGTTTCCACAGAGATTAACTAAAATCAGGGATGAAAGCAAACCTGTGAAGAATTCTTACTAGGGCGTGGAGCTGTCGACCGCTGTCCGCAAGCCTCTGAGGACACGTTTTGAAACATGTGGTTGAGAGTTTGAAAATCAGGAGAGCGAAAGTAGTCTATTCCCATTCTTTGTTCACCATTGGTGATCCCAGCGTTACCAGACAACGCAGCGAGGAAAGTTTCATCAACTTGATCAGAGACACCAATAGCAATCATCCCAACACCTGAAATGCAAGAAGAAACCCCCCCGAATGATTGATTGTAGTCTTCATTGATATAGTCTTCCTTGGATTTTTAGAAATGACTAATCACGAGTTGTTACCTGGAGATTACAGTACCGAAAAATCATTAGTCAATACTACATGTCTTCTTCTTGTTTTACACAGATCATGTGGAGTTTATGCAATTCCCCACAATTATGTGTTTTAAACTTACTGTAATGCTGGCGCAGGTCCTCTGCCAGCAGAATTGTTGGCTGATATAGTTCCGGTGGAATGGGTAGTCCATCAGTAATGATAACAGCAAGATTCCTGGCACCATTCCTGTCTCCTGTACCTCCAAAACACTGATCTCTCACAACCTGTAGCAATTGTTAAACATAAAGGTGAAATGAAATCTTATTGTAAAGCTCTGTTGCTGACTCGGCAAAAATTGCCTTGTTGATTTAATATTTTTTCAAGTCCTTTTTGTTCTACTCTCCAACTTTTCGCAACACGAGGTTTTCACAAATTTCTACAATTTTAACGGTGAGGAAAATTATTTTGGCTGGCATGAAGACATATTCTTCAAAAGTCATAGAGTAAGAAAATTAATCCTTTTAGGACACATGAAACGAACCACGAGAGCTCCAAGCGTGTCGGTGGTCCTGCCAATGTACTCTATTCTTGTTATGTGTTCAGTTATTTCCTGTTCTGTAAAATATCTAAAGAAAAGTGCAGGTTTAAAAACTTCAGATATTTTATTGTTAGACTTTAATGCGAAATAATTGAATTTATACCCTCGGGATGGAATTTATACGAGAACTTTAAAATGTAGAAACTAATTGGGGCTCAAAATAGTCCCCTTGCATTATCAATTCCTTCATACTTAATTTTAGGAGGCCCTCATTATTTATCCCTAGTGAAAGTCCCATACTTTTTAGGGAGGTCCTTGTTTTTTATCCTGAGTCCAAGTCTGGTGAAATGCCAAAGTCCCATATTTTCAGAGGAGGGTATTTTGCTGCATTTTTATTGGGGGGAGGGTGGGGGGATTTTGATCCTGAGTAAAATCCCAAAGTCCAATATTTCTGTGGGAGGGTTCTTTGTTCCAAGTTTTATTCCTGAATCCAACAACCTTTTGACAATTTAGGGAAAAAGTTCTGTACATTCAGAGGTCTCTGTGCAAAACACAATCAGCAGACTTCATGTTACCCTCTGTGCACCAACGATTGGACTGAATCAATAATAATTCGTAGATCATAAAACAGCTTACGTGTCTAATCCAAATTCCAGCCTTACTTGGTCCGAAAACACAATCACTGCAACTTGCACCTCTTCCGGACCAATCACAAATCTTCTAACGAACTGAAAATTAAATCAAGCCAATAAAGATCAGATAATACACAAATAAATCTTTTTTATGTAGTTATTGGTCACTCATGTCTATTGTAATACATCTTTCGAGTTTCATTGCGTCATTTATTCTCCCGAGAGAAATGGATTAAACTAATGAAATTTCATAGTTATTCCAAACATCGAACCTGTTTAACAAAACTTAAAACCAGTTCCCAGTTGTCATGTGTGTTGTCTCTGGGATTGCTGTCCCTGACACTTCCAGATGAATCAATTACAATACACAGGTCTATTGCACCACAGTCTTCCAATTCTGTACAGAACATAAAAACCAAAATAAATTTCTTTTTCGATTGCTGATTGTGTTGAATTTTTATATTCATATTCTCCATTCAAGTCACATTCTTACTTATAATTGGTTGTTTGCATGTGATTTCCACTATGTTGGAAATGATGTTGTTCAGTGATTGGAAATCAGGAGATTTGAAGTAGTGTTTGTTAAGCATCTGACTGCCTGACGGTGTGTTTTTGGAACCAGATATATCCCTCAGAAACTCGTCGTCTACATCGTCAGTGATTCCGACAGCTATGACATTTATCCCTGTAAAATAATTGAATGCAGAGGATTTTTCAAAAATGTCTAATTAATCTGACCCGAAATGCACATTTTTATTACAGTCAATATACCTGCAGATCTGGTTTCTCGTGCTTCTGAGAGAGCTGGGCCTCTCCTGGTAGCTGGAAATGGCGCCCCATCTGTTATGATTATGGCTAAATTTTCCATATCTGGTCTGTCACCATTTTCAAAACACTGTAACCTGACAGCCTAAGCAGGTAGATGATATTTACTAAATTCGTTATTAATATTCATTTGTTGCTAGCCAGTAGAGTAAGCTTAGTCATCGGATAATTGGGATGAGTTTTTGGGATGGCAAAAATCCTACTATTATGCAAATAAAGAGAAATTGTAAGGCTAAATTTCATCAAGTTGCTTTTCATGGATCAGTGTCGTTCAGCCAGCCTGCGGCATCAGTCAATTTTGTTCACTTTTTATTTATTTTTTTTTTTTGAAAAATATTGTTGGAATTTTGGAAAATATTTAAAAGAACTGATTCTTATTAAACTCCAAACCAATACACAAAAAAGATTTGGAGCCATGATCGAGGAAAGAACCAACCCTAAAAGCAGCCGGTGTATTTGTCGTGCTGCCCATGTAGACTGCGCTCTTAATTTTGTCTATGGCTTCTTGCCTACTGTTGTATCTGTATGTATCAAATTTGGAAGAAAAAATCAGGAGTAGTTTTAAATATTTTAAATATTTCTACAAAATGTTCGAATTCCAAATTTACCACATCGGGTAATGTTATCTTTTTAATGAGTTATTATACTGTATATCTGAAGTCTTACCCATCAAGTGGAAATTCCAAACGGACGCGCTCGGAGAAAACGATCAGTGCCACTCGGGTAGCGTCAGGTCCAACATCAAAACTGTCTGCAATCTAATTAATTAAACAGCTTGTCAGGTATCCATCCACAGACAAACTACAGCAGAGGAATAATTTGGGAGGGATTCATTAGTGTATTCATTGGTCTATTCGATTTAAATTGAGAGTTTTTACCCGACTCGCAAAGTCCAATATAAGCTGCCAGTTGTCTAAGGGTCCACCAGATGGACTGTCTCTGATACTTCCAGATGAATCAATCACCAAACACAAATCAACGTGAGCACAATCTGCAAAAAAAAACCCGTAAGCGAGAAAGTTTAATGCCCAGCCACAGTTACCCAGATACAAAATTGATATAATTTGTTAATCTGGCGATAAATTCCATGTTGCTCGCTCCAGTCATTCAAGCTAACCTTTCTTGGTTGTAGTTCTTGTAGTTGTTGGTGGTTGTATCGTTGGTGATGTTGTGGTTTCTTGGTCATCCTCTGGGCAAATCGCTGATAACACATTTTCAAAGACCAGACTCAATCCATCAAAATTAGAAATCAGCATTAATTTTCCCGCTGAAAAGAATTTGAATCATTTTACATTATATACTAGCAATTACTGCAAGCCACATCTTGGCAACTGAGAATGCACTCTGTTGTCCCGGGCATTATTGCAGTTTCTGTGAATAGAATAGTACAATGAATAGCATCCATGTAGATGATTGGAGAGCTGACTTTTCGCTCATTTCTAGTAATATTATGATGAACCACAACGGCAATGATTGGAAAATTTCTCTTTAAACCACCACAGGTCTCACTTTTTATCTGTTCTCATCGTAATGTAGGTCCTGTTAGGGAACTGAGGATGTTCTTCAAAACGTTTGCCACGCTAGATCTAGATAAAAAGCAAATGCCCCTTTAGTGATGGCAATGCTTACTTGAAGCTATTCCAGATAATTCCGTTTGATTAACAACATTTCCTATTCCTATTACTATGACATCTATTCCTGCGTTCCTGGCAAGTTCTCCTTCGGGCACAGTTCTGTGAGTATCTCTATCGGACGGACCATTTGTGATCATCAGCACTAAAACAATTTACATGAATAAACATTGTTAGCTTTAGGTTAACACCATCTTACTTGCTTATACCGTCAAGGTATCAGGGTCATCTGCATTCAAGAGTCATCTGCAATCATCTCAAGATAAGAGGTTACGATCGATGGTGGTTGAGATTTTCTGAAAATCTACTCACAAATATTTCGAGCGTCTGATCTGTCTCCCAGCTGAAGTTGAAACATCATTTCCCTGGTGTACCACAATGCACCAGACGTGTTTCTTTGCTCACCAACATAGGGTAAGGACGACACGGACGAAACCAGATCTGCTTTTTGTAAAAACCAGTTTAAATCAACCCATCTGTACACGACGTTGCCAAACGTCAGTACACCCACCTGATGAAAAACAATGACATAAATTACTAAAAGCAGTGAAGGTGAATACGAGGGAAAGGAATGTTTTCAACAGTGTTTGTCTGTTTGGGGCGGGTCTTCAACCGCATGATGCACTTGAACAGGCAAGGCAGGAAGGAAGGGGCTTCCTTCTTCTTGTGGGAAGGATGAGGTGAAAAGGATACCCGAGGAAGAACCAGACAGGAAGGACTGGTCAGGAAGGAGGACACTCCCAGTCAAGGTACGGTAGGGGTATTGATTGGAATGTTAATGTAAGGTTGTGTTGTGTTACAAGGTAAGTTCTATAATATCTGATAAACAGCTGGCATCAAGATAGTGAACCTGTGAATGGTTCTGTGTTCACTTACCCTTGCGTCATCTGGAGAAAGCGTCAAAGCGTTTATGATGTCCAGCATGAAATTATTCATTTTAACCCAATTTTCGCCTCCTACAGAGACACTTGTATCCAATGCAAAAACCAAGTCAAACTTCCCACATTCTACATTAGCTGCCAAAAACAAGATTAGTTTCCCGAATGAGAGATTTGTAAATATTAAAACCAGTACGGTTTCTAAACTCTACACAAAAGGTGAAAATAAATGCACAATTAGGTTGGCTTCATTATCGGAGTCATTCGAAGTTTGCATGTACAGCTTTGAATGAGTGTTGCTCAATGGCTGGTGACAACGTGACAGCTAACAAAGTCTGAAACCGACATTGACGAATATGTTAATAACTTTGTTTATCTGTATAACATTACGGATATTGTCAAGTTCAGAAATTTTCATTATAGGCTGCTTCTTAACAAGCTATTCACAAATACTACCCTGCATAAATGGGGTATTGTTAAGAGCACCAAATGTGAGTGGTGCGGACATCCAATGGTTAAATGCACAGTAGCTAAAGAAGTGTGGGAATTTGTAAAAGAACAATATGGTTCAGCAGATCTTAGTTTTGATGACAGAAGTATAATGGATAGTAAGATTCATACCAAGAACACACACATTATCAATTATATTTCAGTCATCGTTAAGTACTTTTTATTTCAACAAAAATGTCTTGGTAACAAACCCACCACTACCAAATTACGCAATGAGATAAGTAAAGTCGATGCATTTAAAAAAAATAGCCCCGTGACGGGCTGAGGTGGTTTAAGTTAAAAGATGTCAAAATGTCAAAAAGATGTCAAGTTGTCAAAAAGATGTCAAATTACAAAAAGAGGCCAAATTGCAAAAAAGATGTCAAATTGTCAAAAATAGCCCCGAGACGGGCTGAGGTGGTTTAAGTTATGCTATTTTTGACAGGCTGAGGTGGTTTAAGTTATATGTCTGTGTCAAAATTTCAAAAATATGTCAAATTGTCAAAAAGATGTCAAATGCCAAATAGTCAAATATCTGGACTATGGAGGAGGTTCACAAAAAAATGAATTGACATAATGAGGTTCACAGATATTGACGTCAATTTTGACATCAGATAAGAAGGTCATCAAAACTGCCCAAAAATAATTTCTATGATCATTTTGAGGGTTTTTAGTGACCATCTTATGTGACACAATGTATTACTTAAATCACCTCAGCTCATCAGAGGCTGGGGTCAAGGTGGGATCAAGGGGGGACATGTGACATGTACCCACTGCAT
This sequence comes from Haplosyllis leylae, assembly GCA_038406175.1. Lineage (NCBI taxonomy): Eukaryota > Metazoa > Annelida > Polychaeta > Phyllodocida > Syllidae > Haplosyllis > Haplosyllis leylae. The sequence continues at coordinate 31,334 of JBCAUG010031119.1, forward strand.
AGAGTATATGAGCCTGTCCCCATCTAGATTTATGCATTACCACACCCATGTGCCCCATCACCCCTGTCTGCTATCTAGATTGATGCATTATTATGCCCCATCACTAATATGCCCCATTGCTCCTGTGCACCATCTAGATTTATGCATTATTATTCCCATGTGAACCATCACCCCTATCTGCCATCTAGATCTATGCATTATGCTCATATGCCCCATCACCAATGTGCCTCATTGCCCATGTTCCCATAACCTCTGTGCATCATCTAGATCAATGCATTATTATGCCCAGGTACCCCATCACCCATGTGGCCCATTACCCATGTACCTAGGTTTATAGTCAGCAGTAATGCAATGAAAAAATTCAGATTGCTTGATACTAGGGACCACAAACTGAAAAGTTACAAATGTGTGCCCTGCTTCTGCCCCAGTAAAGATTTTCTAATTTTGACATTACATATCCTTAGAGCATCCTTAGATTGAGCACTCACATCATTTTTGACTTCCCAACCCAAGTACAAGACATGCAGTGACCCATTGAAAAAAGTCACAATGTCTTGATCTCAAATCATAAATTGCAAAAATTTGCAAAAGGTATCTTTTGGTAGCTAAAAAGGTCCTCTACAAATCACCAATTGACATTGCAACCCTATCATTAACCCTTCATGCTATAAATAGATGATTTAGAAAAGTGCTGAGTGATCTATATCTATGATTTTCAGTTTTTCAGAAATGTTTATAAAATTACAAAACCACATCTATCAGATGTAAAATTTGCTACTGATTTCAAATATGTATTTGAATTTTTGATATCTTTGATGTCTAGTTGCGGAGATATGAACATTTGAAGTTTGCTTCACATTTTGCTTATTCCTGAAGGCAATCTTATTTTATTTTGATGTAAGACCAAATCAAAGCTTAGGTCCTCCTTTTTAAGAATATGAAGTCATCTTGCCACTAGAGGGTCTATAAGGTGCCTTACAATTGCAAAAATGTGCTGACATCAGCAATTTTTGACACATTTTTTGCTGTTTTTAGGTACCTTATAGGCCCCAATGGCAAAATTCTTTCATACACTTGTAGAAGAGGTCCTAAGCTTTGGTTTTAATGGTCTTACATCAAAATTGGACAAGAATTAACTTCAGAAATGAGCAAAGAGTGCTGTTAATCATGCTAATGTGGAAAAGTTTACCAATTGACCCAAAATCACTCATCTTGGGAGTTCAGGGTTTATTATTCATCTAATTTCACCATTTTTCAAAAAATTATTCAAATTGATTGACACTGCAAGCCCTTAACCCAAAATCCCTAAAAAAATTGACAATTTTCTCAATTTACAAGAAAACTGTAAATCACAAATATTCTCAAAATGTGGTATTTGGTAGGTAAAAAGGTCCTCTATAAATGAACATATAAGATTACATCCCAAATGTCAACCCTTCATGCTGTAAACAGACAGTCTTTCTTTTGGCAAATTATTCAAATGGCGATAGCTCAGACACCTGACCCCCAAAAAAAAATGTTTTTAAATTCTTCCATAAATTCACATATTATTACACATGTGTACCAATTTATGGCTCAAAACTCTGAAATTTGGGGGGTTCAAAAAATTGATGAACTTTTTGACATCTCAAAAATTGGCACTTAACTGCCCTTTAAGCCATTGCAAATGTGTCAAAAAATGCGACTTTTTTCGACAGCCTGCTGCACCCCCAAAAATGGTTCCATCATGTAGCCTAGTTATCTGCTCATCTAAAACCCCCAAGGTGTATTAAAGAGCTGTCGCTCCTTCATCAAGAAAACTTTGACTTTCTAAAGGCAGCAAATTGTACTTGAACTGCCCTGGAGTTGCCAAAAATTGACATATGTCAAAATTGACCAAAAAGGCTCCTCAGAGATGTCATATGATGTCTTGTGTCCAAATTTGACAAAACAAAATTCCAATGGGAAGTGTCCCAAATTGCCAATTAGAAATTCTCATGCACCATGGTATAAGGTGGTTTAAGTGTAAATTTAAACCACATAAAAAGTCAAACAGTTTTACTCTGCAGGAGGTTCTCAAAGAAGTAAATTGACATAATGAGGCTCACAGATATTGATGTCAATTTTGACATCACATATGAAGGTCACTAAAAACCCTCAAAATGTCAACAGAAATTATATTTGACCAATTTCAATGACCTTCTTGTGTGATGTCCAAATTGATGTCAATATAGGTGAACCTCATATCAATTTAATTTTTGTGAACCTCCTGCATAGTCTAGCTGTTTGACTTTTTGAAAATTTTGGCATCTTTTTTGACAATTTGACATCTTTTTAACCACCACAGTCCAACACAGACTGGTGTCATGGTCAAGGGGTATATGTGACATGTACTCCCTGCATTGGGTATATGTGCTTGTCCCCCATCTAAATTTATGCATTATTATGCAATTGTATCCCATCACCCATGTGTCCCACCACCCCTGTCACTGATCTAGATCTATGCATTATATGCTGATGTGCCCTATTACCAATGTGCCTATTATGCCTGTGCATTATTATGCCTGTGTGACCCATCACCCATGTGCCCCATTGCCATCAGCTACTTGGCAGTAGGAAGCCATTAACCCAAAAGTAGCCCTGTGACATCACATAAAGGTCATCAAAATTGGTCAAAAATACTTTCTATGGACATTTCAATATGTGTAAACCTCATTATGTCAATTTTTTGTGAACCTCCTCCATAGTCCAGATGTTTGATTTTGACATTTGACATCTTTTTGACAATTTGACATCTTTTGACATTCTGACCCATTACTGCCCCATTACCCATGTGCCCCATTATGCATGTGTCACATTGCCCATGTGGCCAGTTCCCAATCTAGATCTACACATTATTATGCCAATGTGCCCCATCACCCATGTGCCCCATTGTCCATGTGTCTAATCACCCACATGAGCAGTGGGCCAAATAAGCATAATAATGCATAGATCTAGATGAATGACAAGGGTGATGGGGCACATGGGCATTGGGGCACATGGTAGCAGCCAATTGAAAAAAATTCACAAACTCTCAATTTACAAGAAAACAATTAATCACAAAAATTCTGAAAAGGTACTATTTGGCAGCTAAAAAGGTCCCCTACAAATCACCAATTGACATTGGACCCCTACCATCAACCCTTCATGCCGTAAACAGATGATTTATATTTTGGCCCGAAAACAGCCAATTACTTGAATGGCCACAGCTCGGAGACTGACCAAGGAAAAAATTCCTCAATTTTGGCTAAACTGAGTTAGATAGATTGACACCTTGATGCAAATTTTTGGGTCCAAATTCCGAATACCCATCACTCTAAAAATTTGGCACTTTTTTGATATGTCCAAAAATGTCCAAAAGTCAGCACTTATTGGCCCACCAAATGGCCAATCAGTAACATATTCAAAAATCCAAACCAAGGTATCTATAACACCCTAGGCTACACCTATGGCCTGATTCTTGATCAAATTGGTGAATCCCGAGTACCCTTTAAGCTGTCACAAATGTGTCAAAAAATCCCAAAAAATGCAACCTTTATTTTTGATGGCCCACAGTGCCCCTCTAAGTGTGTCACAGTCCCCCAAAAATGGTACCATCATATAGCCTAGTTATCTGCCCACCTAAAACCCCAAGACACTTTGATGAGTCATCACTCCTTCATCAAGAAAACTTTGATTTTCTGAAGGCATCCAATTTTGGCAAAAGTACTCAAACAGCCTTGGAGTCAAAATTGACCAAAAAGGGTCCTAGGAGATGTCATAAGGTGTCTTGAATCCAAATTTGACAAAAAATTCCAATGGGAAGTGTCCCAAATTGCCGAAAAGAAGTTGCCATGCATGATCCTATAAGGTGGTTTAAACCACCTAAAATGAAATTTCACATATTGAGCTGAATAGCATGGAGTCAGAATATTATGACATTCCAAAATCTTTATTTTTTTTATTTTCAGAAAGGAATTGGACTTCACACAAAATATCTTTAACATCTTTAATCTGGATATTTGTGATTTCTGGCATATACATAATATCTTCTATCCAAGATGGCCAACAACACATTTATGTTGAAGATTAACCCATACTCAGTATTTATTGTAAGTCTCTGTGTTAACTCTGTAAGTAATGATAGCCACTTTTATGATTTCTTGTAATGGCTTCCATTGAAGATGGCTGAGAAGATGATAGCTGATCAAAGATAGTCATCAAAGGTCACCTCCACCCAAACTGGAATTTTTTCCTCATGGAAACTGATGTTGTGTGAAATAATGTTTTTTATCTTATATGGGAAAAATTACCAAAATATTCGACCAAAAACCGTCCTTAAACCAATAAGTTACCTCTACGAGTCACAAAAAATGCCCATGGTAAAAAGTAAATACTAATTTATCTTAACTTATTAAACCAATCTCAGCATAACACCATAAAGCATTTTATGAGCCACTCAATACTACTACAGTCTGTAACATAATTGAAACTGTTTAGTTTTTTTATGTGAGTTTTGTTACTCAAGAATGTATTATTGTTGTTTACAAATATCAAAACGATTAAATTCAAACATATCTATATAAACCGAGAACTTATTATCCATCGTTATTACTTGTACAACTTTAGCTTTCATTTCACTTCTTTATTGATCCAGAAATTGAAAGCTAATGCAGATTCATTTGTTAAAGAAAGGTTTGCACATACCTGTACCAACTGCCACTGCTGCACAATTGTTATCCTGCCATCCGAGTCCCCCGGTACAATTGTATTGTTACTCATCTGAAGTGTGCACAGACTATTCAGGATTTCCGTTCGTTTTCTATCCTATTCTATTGTTTTCCAAAGCAACAGTGTGAAATTACTCTGCTAAGGCCCACAAATCAGTATTTTTTGTCTTGCAATGAACACAAAATTATCAAGGAAACTCGACATGGAATCCCATTGGCATTATCTGGTCGCAACATGACGATTGTCGTCGCAAGTTTCAAGAAAGCTTCTTCAGCATGTTTTCCTGGCTTCACTCGTTAGAGAACATATATGCATGTGTTCGAAAACTATCGATTAAAATAATTTGGGTCCCAGGGGTGTAAAGAATTTGTAATTATCATCAGTTTATTTCTTCATCAGACGAAAACATTCTTGATGACAGATGTTGAAGAGAAATCCTGAAAATATTTTAAGAATCAACAGCAATAGCAACGGCAAATTTTAAGATTGTTTGTTTCTTCATCTCTGGATAAAATGGCTGGAGGAACTTTCCTTGTCAGACAAGGTTTTGTAATACCATTCGGTGTAGATTCAATAACGAATTGTCATGTTAATACATACTTCAGATACAAACAATGCAGTGTATCAGAATAGACAATATCTCGTGAAACAATGGTTATTCACTGGAACAGAAATATGATATACTGTACTCAACCTATTGAAAGACTTTAAGATCTACGGATGGTAAATATCCGTTTGTGAGTGTGTGCGGGCACCGGTGTGAATTGTATGAACTCCAGTTGTATAAGGAAATAGCTGAACGCAGCGTCGAATAGTGGGAAGTATGGTTCTCACGAATGGTCAATCAATCTTAATGTAAATCCTCCACAGATCTTGATCTGGAACCGTATTTACTGTATCTCTCTCTTAAAACACCATGGAAGAACCATAAAATTCCAAAGGATTTTGGTAAACTGCCGCTTCGGTTGTTTGTACAAATCACAGCAAAATGTCTTCTGACTCAACTTTTGCTCCAATACAGACCCACAAGGTATGTTCTAAAATAATACTACCCGTCAGAAAGGTGAGATCTATTCATAGATAAAACAAAGTAGAAGTCTTTTTATCCAACCCTACACATTCCTATCTTAATTGCTGATGTTTAATTAGTTATTGTCGTATTTATCTTTCAGTCTTGACGGAATTACACCGTTACGTTGAAGGAAAATATAAGTGTGTGTGTTAACATACCTGTTATTTATTCGCCTTCTTGATTTAAGCCGGCACTGCTAACAGCTAATGGTCTTTCCTTGTGGTAACTCTCCTGTGTTATGGCTACCAATTTAAGTTTCTGAAGCGTATCGCTCCAGTACTGACCCGCCTGAGGGTTCTGGATTATTTTATTCATGGACTGTCGATGATTGGTGCGGTCTGCATCTTCTCTGGACACCACTACCTTCGTTATTACAAGCGTAAAAGACACTGGTCCACATAACAATATAAGTATTGCATAAGTGGGAGTAACCATGTGCACTCTCTACTTCCATGTTGTATCCGAATGCCGTCTAAATATACTGGTCATTGATTGGATATACACGTTTACCAGCTGTTTTGTAATAGTGTCCCTTTTCTATGACAGCAGTTCTAACACCTTTAATGAGAGAGCTTAGGTTTGTTTCACTTTTCTGTCTTCCAAAAGAACGACTCCACTGATAGATTGCAATTCCCTAAACAAATATAGATCTGGCACGTTTGATTTCTACTGCAAAACATGTCTTGCTTTCTGTCGGAACTATTTGACATCGGATGTCTCCTTTGAGTGACAATCATTTCTTGCTTTGCATTTTTATTGTACAATTTCGTAATAACATTGATGTGATTGGTGGGGGTGTTGGGAACATTGCTTTATTGAATTTTGTACTTTTTGCGCCTACAGTACAAGGCTTCTTTGATTTTACATTTATGGTGCAGAACTGATGCCTCTCTGGTGTTAAATCAATATTGGGAGAAAACAGTGTAAACGACTTTTGCAGCCTCTCACTAGTACTCTATGGGAGGCTATGCCTTCGCAGATAATATTACCTTGGGAGTTCAAGACAACTACAAGACAGATTTAGGAGCCTTGGAATGTAATATCTATGGAAAATTGTGATGACCGATTTGCTGCTTCTCTGCAGTCTTTTGGGACGTTTAATTTTGTTGTTCATGCCCTTTTGGTCAAATTTACTTTCTTTGTCCTTCCGTCATTCTCTTTTGCCAATCCTTTTCATTGTCATCTCCAACTAGTTTTTAATTGTCTTTCATATTACGTAATTACTTCTCAGTTTTTATACCTTTTGTTGGCTGTTTGTAAATTCGTTAGTACAAAGCGTGTGCAGAGTAACTTCAAAAACAATACACCACTGATACAATTGTGAATCCCTTGTGAGAAAGGGCAAGAGAGGCCCAGTGAAGATTATGTTATCTCAATAGGACAATCCATCTTCCCACAGAGACTTATGGGTTCTGACCTTGCTTGAGTATTGACTCCACAGAAACTTGCGATTCTTCAGCAACATGGATATTTTATTTCGATTTTATTCTGCAGTGCTTCATTTTGTTTGCTGTCGGACAGTTAGATTATTTTAGTTTTGATGTTAGCTTTACACCTATCTCTGAGGCAAATAGTACAAAGGCATTATGCTCCATAACAAAAAGCTTCTTGGTACCATTTTAAACAGATCAGGATTTTCTAAATTAGCTTACAAGTAAATCCACATTCGAGTTTTTCCTAAATAACACAAATCTGACATTTCTGGCATTTTTGTACAAAATTGACATCAAGGGTTTCAAAATCAGCAAAAAATAAAGTTGCCCCCAGTAGGATTTGAACTCACAACACCAACCATCTATGGATTAGAATCCCAATGCCTTGCCAACTCAGCCACAGAGACTTACGTTGAACAGAATGTTCTAACTTTATGTCATGCTCTACTTCACTTTTGGGACTTGGAATCATTTCAAGATTTAACACATCTGTTAAGGCATTGGGATTCTAATCCGTAGATGGTTGGTGTTGTAAGTTCGAATCCCACTGGAGGCAACTTTATTTTGCTGATTATGAAACCCTCAATGTCCGAAATGTCAGATTTGTATTATTTAGGAAAAACTCGACTGTTGGAAGATAATGTCTTTAATGCAGAAAGGTAGTCTTGAACATTTTTTATTTATGGTCAGGTATTTGTAAGCAAAAATCACAGTAAAGTCTAGTGTTCAACTTGGAAACTGGTCTTGAGCTACACTGTTACATGTGCATACTTCCTTCACGTGCAGGCACTTATTTTCCTAATTGCATTGTCTTGCTCTGACTTCAACCTTTTAGTGCCATTTAAAGAACAAAGAAACAGGATATTATCTATCAAAGCTAAATTAGTCCATTTGTTCTGGCTAAATCTATTTGCTATCAGCTGTGCCTGATATTGATGTGACCACGAAGTAAATGCGAGTGGCCTCAAATGAAAGTTATGGAAATGATCATTTTTGATTGGAAATCCTTTCAAATATTTTTGTTTTTCAAAGAAAGCGTTGATTTATAGATAACTGATAGCAAATGTTTTCAGGATTTCTCATCTTATGTGAAAAAAATGGAATCTTTGTCTTTCACAAGCAACAAATAAAAATTTTACATATCTCATTCGGACTACTTTATAACATCAACTTTAACATCAAAAATTTTAGTTATTTGTACCAGCAAATGGGACCAAACAATTTATAGACATTCACATTTATTAAACTTAATTGCGTATGTTTTTTCGTTCCGTAATGCACTAGACCACTAAAATGTGATCCGTCATTTTCCTGGTTACCAAACGAAAATAAATATATCATCAACATTAAATTTTAACCCAGCTTTTACTACAATATCCACAAGCAAGATTCAAATCTCTACACGCATTTGTGACATGGTGCTTATTCTATTCGCTTCTTGTTTTGTTTTCTACTATTGGAATTTTCTTTCTTGATCCAGTGAATTGAGTGAATCTTGCAAATCTCTGGAGCTTGAATAGCAGTCAATTTAAAGATGCTGTCTGTTGCGTTGATTTGGTGGCTCAGTAGTAAGACATTGGGTTGGTACACAGGAGATTAAAAGCTCGAACAATTTTATTTTTCTGTTAAGGTGTTCAGTAAATTGAGCGAAAAATCGCTCTGGAAAACTTGGCACAGATTTACTTTGTCCATCTTCTGAACACATTTAGCATTTTATCAAGTGTCTAAATTAAATTTAGGGAATGTTAGGCAGAAGAATAATTCATCTGAAATAAATAAAAGTTTTTATATTGTAGCAAAATGTAAAATATTTTGAAAGAAGTGATCAGTAAATACACATGACTTTGTGACTGATTTGTGTTTGAGTCTTACTGCCACTAGGGGCACTACAAAATTACTGGCAGACAGACTCATATAGGCACTGCTCTGTCTTATATGTTTTATCGTCTGTGCTATTGGTTCAATTAGTCACACAATGATCACACAAATCTACTGAGATCAGACTATTATGAATTTTCATTTGTGCCTGATAACCACGATCATCAGTGTCTTCTACCTTTAATTAAATCCTGATCATGGTTTATATCCATGCAATACACAGAATGTCAACCTTCAAAAATCTACAACGCGCTCTTTGTGAAAGCTAATTACTCTTCAAAAGTTCACAATGTACGCTTCAAGTTTACACCGTGATTTAATAAATTGGACGAATTTCTTTCTGAGTCTAGGATTCTGCCAGTCATAGAAATATATGTCGTGCCAGCAGAGCGAGGAGGTACGCCTGCTGGCAGTCAACCTTAACTCGAGCCTCTCCTGTCAATCGGAGAGGCGGGCAGCTACCGAAATCGCCTAACGCACGAACCTCCTAACCGTAAGGTGGTGGCGGCTGCACGGGTACTTAAGGTAGCCCGGCACACGGAGTAACTACGCGAGAAAGAATAACA
>JBCAUG010031120.1:0-24465 GCA_038406175.1 Haplosyllis leylae
GCTCAGTCCTAGCCCGGATTTATTTCTATCTGCCTTTTCACGAAATTATTACATGAGCATGTCACTAGATTATTCCAAGATCTGAGAGCTGACAGCAAGTTAGTTGTGAACAGCTATGGAAAGACCCGCACATCCATCTTGAGATATTAACAATCAGTTACTTAGGCCAGCAGTTGAGTCGATAGAAATATATTCATTATTCTAAAATTTTCAGGGAGGAGACAAAAGACAGCACCGACAACAGTGATTCTAGTAGTGAGAGCGAGAGTGATCAAGAATCGAAGCCCAAAATAAAGAGCTCAGTAACCGCCGCTCCATCATCAAAGGTACGTGAAAAGAACCGGCATTGATATAGTTCTTTCTGACACCTTAAATAGGGATTACAAAACATGTAATGTGTAATTAATTTGTCAACATCTTGCATTTTTGCAGTAAAATAACATGTATTTAATCTTGCAGTGGGAAAATACGGATGCTGAGAGTGAAGCAGACGATGAGGAATCGGAGCGGAGAAAAAACAGGTGTGTTTTATCTTTTCAACGTGTACAACAGCCAAACACTCGTATTTTTTTATCCATTGTACTATCCTTAGACGCTTTCATGTGACCTAAAATAGTGTTTCTGGGATGCTCCGTGCATATTGGGAGTAAGATGACGAAGACATTAACAGTTCCTGAATTAGTAACAAACTTATTGTAGAACAAAGCATGCTACCGAACGAAATGACAATGAAGTGAGAGAAGAAAGACGTCAAAGAGAAGAACAGAAGGAAGAGGATGAAAAGAGTAGGAGCGGTCGGGACAGGAGACGTGACAGAGAAAGGAGGAGAGACAGACGAGAGGATGAAAGACCCGAGTCAGAAAGGTACTTTTCATTTGTCGCAGCTTATGAAATGAAAAAAATCCGGTGACCTTTACTATGTTTTCTAAAATGTAACACATATTGGTGTCTTATTTGATACATATAATTGTACATGATCAGATATGAAGGGCAGCGGGATCTGGATCGCAGAAGAGACAGGGAACGAGATCGAGGAAGGGATGACAGAGATAGAAGAGATTACTACAGAAGAGATGAAAGGAGGGAAAGATGGAACGATAGAAGGAGAGATGATAGAGATTACAGTGATGAACTACGTAGTTACAGGTGAGTCTAACAGGAATCGTAATCATGCAAGTCCAATTCAAAGCAAAATGAGGATTAAATTACAAAATCAGATGTTATGCGGCACTATACTGGTGAACGTTCTTACTTACTGGTGTTGTATACATTATGATATTTTCAGGGACCGACAGAGGGAGAGAGATAGGCGAAGAGACAGGGAAGATAACGATAGAAGAAGAGATGATAGACGCAATGACGAAGATCGTGAAAAAAGACACAGCGATGGTCGTGACAGAAACGACAGGTAGTGTCTCGATAGCCCTGGGCTTCAAGCACCCGACACATGTCTTGACGTCGTTGTCTTTGAAAATAGCCCCTACAGTTTCGAGATCAAGTTACTTTTCTTTACCCTATTCTGGGTGAACGACCTATTTCCATTGTGGTGAAGATGTCGCTTGATGTTTAATTAATGTTTAGTTACGTTAAAATGTTTACGATAATTTTATTACCTGTATCTGCACAGGAAGCGTCCGCTTGAGATAGATGACGAAAGAGAACCCGAGAAACCGCCAGCTACGCAAGACGACCTCGACTTCCTGGCTTCCAAGAAGAAGAAATTGACACCAGAAGATGAAAAGTTGACAACAAAGACAGGTACGTTACATGTACAGCCTTTCATACAGATTGATGAAACGGTCACATGTGTGATAATCAGCCACAAGTGGAATCTGCTCAAAAAATGTTTTTACTTGTATGCTTAAAGGTGGTGCGTACATTCCTCCTGCCAGACTTCGAGCCATGCAGGCAACAATAACTGATAAGACGAGCGAGCAATTCCAACGTATAGCTTGGGAAGCACTGAAGAAAAGCATTAACGGTCTCGTGAACAAAGTGAATGTGTCTAACATCGTAAACATTGTTAGGGAGCTCTTCCAGGAAAATATCGTCAGGGGAAGGTACGTGTATTGTAATCGTTTGCCAACACAAAGCGAATTTAAAGACCCCAACATTGGCAAGATAAAATATTAGTGAAATACAATACAGAAGTTTAAAAAGTGTATAATCGATTTACAATCGTATGAAAACCTTGTTTTTAATTATTTTAGAGGTTTGCTGTCACGTGCGATTATTCTGGCTCAAGCAGCCTCCCCCACGTTCACACATGTGTACGCAGCATTAGTTAGCATAATAAACAGCAAAGTAAGTTTGAAGTGTATTTTATGATATGAAATGCATTTGGGCATTTCGTATTTAGCTCAGACATGTGAGTAATACCACATCAGATGTGAATAATCCTACCCAGAAGTAATAAGTAGTCTCTTTGTTGTAGTTCCCTCAAATAGGCGAATTGATCCTCAAGAGATTGTCTATCCAGTTCAAACGAGGCTATAAACGAAAGAAGAAGGACACTTGCTTATCATCCGTACAGTTTATTGCACATCTTGTCAACCAACAAGTCGTAAGTTATTTTCTCAAACATGTTTTCATTACTAATATAATGTATTGAAATAACAGTACAGTGGAATGATAATTATTTTAGTTTCATAACATTTAAAGGTCCACATTATAGTTAAGTCGTCAGACTGCTTTTCTTTAGGCACACGAGATCTTGGCCCTCGAGGTTTTAACATTGCTTCTGGAGGAGCCGACCGACGACTCGGTGGAGGTAGCAATTGGTTTCCTAAAAGAAAGTGGTGCCAAACTGACGGAAGTGTCGCCAAAGGGAATCGTAGCAATCTTTGAGCGCTTGCGAAATGTCCTTCACGAAGGAACCATAGACAAACGTGTTCAATATATGATAGAAGTCATGTTTGCCACTAGGAAGGACGGATTTAAGGTACGTTACTTACTTTTTACTTGTCGCTTTTATAAGATTCATTACGTGAACAACGGTACACAAGTGTTCAATTAGTTTCAACAACACTTCATATTCACCGTGCTAAAAAAATTCACTTCGTGTGAAGGTCTTTACAAACACCACGCCAGTGATTAACATGTATTCCAAGGATTTACTTTTAGAAAATTGGCGTAAGATATATGACACACATCATACTGAGTTCAATTTGGAAGAAAAATGTGTTAAGTCTTGATGATGGCGTTTTTAATTTCTAATTTCATTTACCTATCTTTGAATAATACATGCAGGATCACCCTTCTGTAGCAGAAGGATTGGATCTTATTGAGGAAGAAGACCAGTTTACACACATGCTTACACTAGATGATGCAGTGAATGATGAGAGGATGTTAGGTAGGTAATTGAATAGTTTTCCCCTAAAACTTAGAAAAAGTTACAATCATTTACACTGTGAAAATGGTTTTGCTTGTGCGCCGCTAAATATACATGTGAACAACTGGATCCAAAGAGATTGTGTTACTACTTTGTAGATATATTCAGGATGGATCCAAATTACGAGGACACCGAAGAAAAGTATAAAGTTCTGAAGAAAGGTGCGTTTACTAAACTAAAATTCCTGTTCGATTTTGAATGCATATTACGGGGAAATACTGACGGTATTTCCAACATTACGAAGTTGGTTCGTAGCCAGATTTGCAATGTGAAATGAGTAGTTGTTCTTATGGTTTGCAGAAATCTTGGATGAGGGAAGCTCGGATGATGGCGAATCGGGCAGCGGATCGGACTCTGACTCCGAAAGCAGTTCCGATGAAGGTACGTTTTAAGACGGATAAAAATCATTACTTGAGACAACACGTCCTCATGCGATCTTAATCTGGTTCGAGTATCGCGCAGCTGTTGAATGTTTCACGTTTGTTTACTTTTTGAAAGGGAAATGTATTAGTCAACTGATCAATTCATGTTTTCATACTCAATGCTACAGAAGAAGCAGCAAATCCAGGAGTTATAGTGGATCAAACGGAGACGAACCTCATAGCTCTGAGACGTACAATATACCTTACCATTCAGTCCAGCTTAGACTTTGAGGAATGTGCACACAAATTACTGAAACTCGAACTGAAACCCGGACAAGAGGTATGATTATTAAAAACTGTGGCACGTATGCACAAAGTCTTGTTTCTATAAAATAAAAGCAATATTAATAAAACTTTTCTATTTTTGTCCTACTGCGTGATGCAATGTGCTTAATAAGTTATTTAGTCACGCCGTGGAGTGACTTATCTGCTCAGTTAAGGCGTCCGTTTGTATATCTGCAGACAGCTACAAAAATTTCCAGTTTTCAAAATTTCATTTAATTACAAAAATTATTAAAGACCAAACTGTGTTTCAATACAGATTTAGCTTGATACATTTTCAGGCCCCTTTGACTTCTTCATCTCACTCTTCCACATATTGTTTCATGCCATCTTCTCTCTTTCACTCTTTGTATCTTAATAAATTAATCACTTCAGCTACCCACCTAAAGTAAAGTTACGGTTAACTTAAATCGCAGAATCAAATGTGGCGCGACACAGTACTGGTTTGTATTCTTGTTTAGTGATAGTGTAGTTTATTGCAATCTTTTGGTAATTCGACTTGACAGGAGGAGCTGTGTAACATGGTACTCGATTGCTGTGCGCAGATGAGAACTTATGAGAAATTCTACGGTCTGTTAGCGCAACGATTCTGTATGATCGACAAGAAATACATAGGTATGCTTGTGAAATTCAAGTGTTAATTTACACTTCCAAGTGCTCCAAGACAATATGAGAAAATAGTTTAGTATCCTCAGTGAATGACTCCTTGTAGGTCCCTTCCAAGAGACATTCAAGGAGCAATACGACACTTGTCACAGGTTAGAAACCAACAAACTGCGCAACGTCGCTAAGTTCTTCGCGCATCTACTACACAGTGACGCCATCTCATGGGAAGTGAGTAACACACTCGTCTTGTATCATTATCATTTTTCATTTCCTACAATCTAAGGAAGTTCCACCAACCATGGTTTTCGGTGTTTTAAGTTTACGCACGCCGAAGTTCAGTTTTCAAGGAGCTATGTTTAATCTGGTCTTTTCTGAAGTGAATAACTAAAATGTCGAGGAGAAAATCGTGAAGAAAATGTTTTCCTGTCGCAGGTATTACAGTACATCAGATTGAACGAAGACGACACATCCTCGTCGAGCAGGATATTCATCAAGATTCTCTTCCAGGAACTCTGCGAGTTTATGGGCCTAACAAAACTGAATAACCGACTAAAAGATGAGTGAGTAAATATCTGCATGCATTTCTTCGTGTAAGTTGTGTCTTTGTATCCAAACTCGAGCACAACTTAACCAAAATACAATCGAGATGTGTTGGTTTTGCTGTGTACATGTTTCTGGTTAAGAACGCTATTTAATCTGTTTGTTTGCAGGACGTTGCAGATGTTCTTTGAGGGTTTGTTCCCACGAGATAACCCGCGCGATACACGATTTGCCATCAACTTCTTTACATCCATTGGTCTTGGAGGCCTGACGTTAGTATTTGTTTACAGTGTTGTCATAGTGTAACTAATACCATATTGATGTGTTATATTTTCCTCAGTGTACTTTAAGTCCTTAATAATGTTCAGTTGATTCAATCAATAACTTGCGATTTGTTGCGCGAATACAAGACACATGCACTAAAAGCGAGATTTGGAAGTCATTTTGTATTTTTCCTAACCAGACATAATTACAGATGATTTATTTGTGAATAAGTTCGTTATTGTACATTTACAGAGATCAGTTGCGAGATCATCTGAAGAATAAGACGAAAGCAGTTCTAAAGCAGCAGCAGGCAGAACAAGATGCAGAAGATTCTTCATCTTCCTCATCTTCGTCCAGTAGCTCTTCTAGTTCCTCCAGTGACTCCTCCGATTCAGGTGAGTGATAATTGGAAGTCCATAGGTTTTGTTCTGTTTAGGTATCCCGGAAATCTTTGACCGTCGATTCCTCAACATTGAACGTAAAGCGTTGTTTATACTTGACGTCAAATTTTGCGTCTGATTCTAAGTTTAATACTGTGCTAATGGCAGCGCAGAAAGGAGGTGTGGGACCCATTCACTACTTAGACATCAACGTCACCATTGGCACTATGTTAAATTTTTACATAGAAGGTGACGTTAACAACGTTCGTTGTGAATAAGGCTCAAAAGATGTAAAGCTATAGGGAGTGGGAGGGTCTTCATTTCGCAACCAGCCCAAAATACAGCTTCAATGCTATCAGTGTTTGTATTTGGGATTTCCTCTTAGGTTCCTGACTTTTTGTAACAGAAATGAAAATATAAGGGGCAGAGTTCGGCCCAAACAGTTCAGTGACAGAAAAATTTTTGCACAGGAAAACAAGCCCATCTCAAATGTTAAGAATGAATAATATGCAAGTGATATTTCTTGTAGAGAGTAGCAGCAGCTCATCAGAAGATGAAAGGCAAAAGAAAAAGAAACGAAAGATAAGAGAGAAGGAAAAACGCAAAGAAACAGAAAAATCAAAACGGGGCAAGGAAAATAAACCCGTGAGTGCAGAGAGATCTCGAGATCGTGAACGTGATCGTGACCGAACGGACAGGAACGACAGATCAAAATCACAAAAATCAAGATCAGAACTATCAGAAAGGGAAAGGAGGAGGAGAGAAATAAAGGAGGAAATGGAAACGACTAATAAACTGTTGGAAGAAATGAAACTGAAAAAGAGAAAGAAAACCAAGAAAAGGACAAGTCGCAGCGGCAGTGAGGATTCGATGGACAGGAGAAATTACGATTCAGATGAAGACAGGAGTGAAAGGAGGAAAAAACATAAAAAAGATAAGAAACACAAAAGAGATGTGGTGAATATTGATTTAGATAGTGATAGAGGGAGTGAAGATATGAATGAAGAAGAAAGAGATGATATAGCGGAAGCTATAGCAGAGAAATATGCAGGAAAAGATAGAATGAGGCGAAAAGAGAGACATAGAAGGAATAACAGTGACGATGAAAAAATGGATCGGAGAGAAGATCGGCACAGAGATAAAAGAAGACGACGGGAGCGGGAAGAATCTGACAGTGAAGGAGACAGAGACGATAAAAGAAGAAAGGACCGAAAGAACAGACGACAAAGAGAACCCAGTTTAGGGTCTGATGGAGAAGAAGAAGTAGAAAGAAGAGACAAGAGAAGAGAACAACGGAAAAAGCGTTCTGATACAGACAGTGAAGACGAGCGGATCGAGAGAAAGAGTAAAAATAGGAAAAAAGAAAGGGATGCGCATGACGATGAAAGAAAGCGAAGCAGGGGAAGGGTGGAGGACAATAGACAGGAAAGGGAAGAAAGAAAGGAATACAGAAGTCACAGACGATAAGTGAGCAATCATTTTAAATTATAAGTGAAAATTCCCAAATGTTTTTTGTAGATTTTCACAAGAGGACATGGCTTGATTGGCTAAAACTTGGCGTAACAGTCAAGTGTCAATCGAGACAGGACTGATCACCCGCAGTTGATACCTAAACAATGGAAAAAATATTTTTCACATACAGCAACATTCAACAAATATTCGCTGTTTAAAATGTTTTTTTCTTTTAAAAAAAGCCCCGTTATTTAGGATTGTTTCTCAAAGTGTGAGTATTATTCTGGTAAATGCGAGAGAAAATGTCCAAAAAGTTAAGATAAATGTTGTTTGCCGGGAAGGTTGTAAATACTAGGACTATTGTAAATATGCGTAAATACTAGTGGAAAGCGTAGAATGGTGCCCCCAAAAAGCAGGGTACCATTCAAGACGAGCTTTATTGTACTACACTTTAATAAATATGTCGTAAAAGTCTGAAATGGGTCCATTTATAATTCATGGAAAAACTACACATAAACATCAGCAATTTTACCTTAGTTTAAATCTTTATATATACATGCACTTGAATGTTAAAAATTCCGAAGGAAGATATCCGTCTTTATCTGTTTTGCCTTCGGACTAGTGAGGCTCGCGGAAAAGAGTCTGGCAATAATTTTGAAAAACTCACCCATCTCGAGAACTATTGTTCTGACAGGGTTGTTCTTTTTCAATAGCTTGAGCTACCTTTACACGGGACGGCAAGATTTTTTTTAATGAGTGCATTCTGACGACATGCAGAGATGACATAAAAAAACGTTTCTGTCCCCTTATGAATGCACACATTTGTTACGATTGATACTAAAATCTCGCGACATGCTCTGATGAGAAAATAATGTCATTGTCATCGGTTGTGAAGTTTTAATACCAAGGAACGGACTGCTAAAGTTGACAAAACTACGAAGGGGGAAAGAATTAAAGCATCCACAAGATTTTTGACTAGACGCACCCTATGCCTGGAAACAGTGACTTGACATTTTTAGTAATCACTGTATTTGAAGCTCCCATGCAGGAAATTCATAATTAACTGATATATGAGTGTGCTTTGCCCATGTAATTTTGCATTTTTGTACAGTAGCAAATCATAACGTTACACCGGCAAATTAATAGCATGGAAAAAAACTAAAGATTTCCCAGTGCAACTTCTCCAGTTGTGTGTGTATTAATAATGTTTTTAGTCATTGCATGATTTCATCAGATATATTTAGAGTCCAGGTAAAACATGAACATTTTCATGTAATCTTATAACTCTAAAATCGCTCCCATCTTGCGTGTTTTAGATCATTCTGAATTACAGACCTTTTAGTTTTGTTGGTGAGACTGTAAAATTCTTTTCTGTCCATCGATTCACATGTCGACGTTGCAGCAATCAGTTGTCTCTTTTGTACCTGAAATTATTTGGCGTGATACGAAGAAAGGGTTTGCTTGGGTAATACTTTGAAAAGGGTCCTGAGACAAATGAAGCTGTTTTCAGTAAGTTACATGCCTATGTCACCAATATTACTCTTTTGGTTGTACACCCTCCAGTTATCAACTGGAGCACTCGGGACTCTTACCTCATGGTGTCACAGCAGTTGTTCATGGGTATCTTCTCATGCACTGGTCCCAAAGAGTGGTTTGGAGCATCGGCCTGCAATGCTGGAGGGGGTGTCCATGGTAGACACCAGTATCTTGCCAGGAACTGGATCAGCACCTCCAGTAAAGCAGTGAAGTGCTTGCACTGATGACAAATACAAATGCACAGCTTCAGTACAGCCTTTATTGTAAAGCTCCTGAAGACTGGAGAAAGGAGCCAGTCAAAGAATACAGAAGTCACAACCTGCAATGGAGGGGTTTACACAACTAGATGGTGGTAGGCCTTCACCAGCTGCAAAGAAGCTGGATAAACTTGCTCAGCCGTTGTTCACAAAGTTCATAACACCAACACTGTTGACACATGAAGAATAGTAGAACACATCAAAGATACATCTTAAAGACTAGAATGGACACAGAATAGACACAACCATAAACCCTAAAATGCAAGAACATTCAATAACAACAAGCAACAAACATAGATCCAAGTGAATTATAACAAAGCACATCTACATTTACTTGTTAGGCTCTTACAGTGTTCAGGTTAGTTATTAGGTAACAGGTTAAGAAGTAGGACAGTGTCTGGGCTCCCTCCTTCCTTGAGGAACCGAGAGTATTGCGAATGTGCTTAGAATGGCCAGCTCAGCCTTTTAAGAGTATTCCCAGTCAATCCTAGAGGGGGGGGGGTGGGGCCATGCAGTACCACTTCAAGTCACCTGAGAAGTTCCTACTGTATGCTAATGGCACCTTAATAGTCTGGTAGTTCTCTGGAGGTCCTACTTTGATAGGAGTATACCCAGCTAATATAAACTTTACCTAACCACCAACATATGCAGGCTACTGTAAAAAGTAGTCCCTGGGTACCTGGAGGGGGTTCAACTATCCCTTTAGCCATTTAGCACAAATACAAGTAATTTAAGACATTGTGGGTCACTGTCTCAGTTTGCTACCATTCTCATCTCAATTGGGCTGTACACAAGGTCTATGGACCACAGGGGGTTGAGTAGGAATCACTCTGGCTTGTAGTACTGTTATTGGTCCAGAGTAACCATGGGCCAGGCAAGGGAATCTGATTGGTCAACCAGGGGTGTGCATGTGACAAGGGAGCACTGATTGGCTAATAAAGAGGGGAACTGACACACTTCAGGTGTGATGAGTACATGTATGCAAGGAGGAGGTCCCATCAGTATAACTGTATATTGCTGCTAACTGCATTAACCCAGATTAAGCTACAACAATGCAAAGTCATTTCAGATGCCCTCCCATATATTTTATTAATCTGTTACACCTAGCAAATAACTACTAGTCAGTCAAAGGTGAAGTGAAGAATATGTTGTTCTACAACACCTATTTTGTACTTTTGGCATTTACTGAGCCATTTAGTGCCTATTTTTCAGATATAAAATTGATTGTAATCTGATTTAAAAGTATTTCTGATTTGAATTTTGAGCCATGAATTCGCACAAATGTGTAGATCTAAAATATACTTTTCATAGACTTGCATGGTGCTATTCAACTTCTAATTTTAGGGAATTGTACTTCATCTATCTCCATGCTTTGTCACACTACCAGACAGTACAAAACGTCTTAACTGTTCAATATCATATTCAGTGTAAGAAACAATGCCTGCATGTCATCCGGAAATAAATTTGGTTTTTAAACCAATGACCTCTGTTACCAGGTGGATGGATAAAAAAATCATAAATTCAGGATTGTTTGCAAACATTTTTGGAGGACATAAGTAGTTTCTGTGTGGCCACTGACACGGGCTTCTGGTAACATCTGCCTCCAGCTTCAAATCCACCCTTTGCGTGCGTACTATGTAGTCTGCGTGATCCTCAGATTCACCTCTGGTGTGACACTTAGTGGTCTCTTCACAGTCAGCATTGCAAGAGACGTTTGGACTCATCTACTTGCATATGAATCTAAAGTGGGACTCGAGCCCACAATGAAACGTTCCGCAGCACAGTACTCTAACCGTTTCTGCCACTCTGGCTCGGCTTGGGATTAATCTAATATTAACCGTATCAGACGCCGACCTTCAAGGGGGAGGGCACCAACCCTACATCTTGCCGAAATTTCAAAAAAAGAAAACATTGTATAGTTGGCAGATTCGCTAATGATAAAATAAACTCTGAAGCAAATTAAAAAAATTATTGATATCTTTATTTAATGTTCAAACGCACGGACTCATTTGTCAGTGCAACCAAGTGGAATTTTATTCAGATAAAAATATTCAATTAATTCTGAATTGACTTGTACAACAAGAGTGATTTAGTCTTTGTTTTACCAGGAAATCTAAGAGGTTTCTTTCCTGATAAGCGTCTTTTCAGTTTGGAGAGAGCGACGGCATTTACATGCTGATGGTAGTCGGCCCTTAACAAGTTCAGTACAGTGAACCACCATTTGTACAATCTATGTAGAAGATTTGAAGTGCCAATACATTTCAGAGAATGCTATTCTTGAGAAGATATATAAAGAACAAAAAGTTGATCAAAAGAGAAAGCTATTTTCAAACTTTCAAAGATACGTCAAAACCACAATTTAGACTTGTAGTGCACATAGTACAATTTCATTTTTTTAAACTTTTTTCTAAAATGCTAATACCTTGACGATCATTCATCATATTTTATTCATAACTTCGGAGTATCTATCTCTAAAATATCACTACATTGATTCTGATCTCATGATACAGCTGTTGATTTTTTTAGTATTTACTTTTGAGACTAGATAAAATTCAGCATCATAGCCTTGTGTAATTTTAAAGTGACTGAAAAGTAAAGAATAATTTCACTCAAAATACAAAAAAAAAAAAAAGGAAAAAGAAGTAATCTGTCCCTTTTCCGGTGTATTGTTTTTACAAAAATTATTTTATTTTTGTTTTAAATTTAAATTTAGTTGCAAATTTAACATGAAGCTTACATAGCCCATTTCATGATGCTACAATCAAATTTTCATAACATGAGGAAGGTCTGCAAATTGTGCTGGTGGACCCAATCTCTCTCTCTGATTTCATGGATTTCTTCTCAAAATTTGTTGGAGAGAGATTTTCCTTACTTTTCATCAATGTCATGATGTACTGCGAAGAAACAACAAGAGATATTGTGTGTTGTGTGGAAAGTCTCAAGTGATGCAATTACACAAAAAACACGCTGACATTCATTCCTAAGCACAGGATTCTCAACATCCTTGTGGATTCTAACCGTCTGTTCGAGTTGTTTGTGTACAGTCAGTGAGTCCTGTACAAAATAAACCTGGATAATACAGCTCCACCAACGTCAACCATAACATAGCTGTTACACTGGCAGCTTTGACCAATAAGACAGAAAATTAATTAATATTTAAACAGGGATATCCAGCTAATTCAATGCTTGTCAGAAAACAATTCACGGTCATCCTTGCGTAAAGTTATGTTGGAGGTCACGGCAAAGTACGGATTGAGTAACTGAAGCAGAAGACTTACGTTATGGATGAAAGATCTACAAGAAATTTACCTAGATGTTGACATTACAATTCATGACTAGCAAACAAAGTTGTCTTCACAGTTTGGTTTTCGACGGTGGTCGTTACTTCTTTTTATTTTCGCAGCGCGAAAGAAATGATCGACACAGGTGAGGCCCTTGATGAAATGGTGGATGCGCACAGCACTGAAAGGCTGCAGCTTTTAAAGTATTGTTGTTTGAGTCACGTATTTCAAGAATTTCCAAACGCCAAAAGAAACAGATGAAAAGAAGAGATTATTTGACTTGGCTTGAAATCTATGAAATCTAAAGTTTTCTTCTGCGGAGGGAAACGGAGTGAAAATATTCAAAGTGGCTGCCCCTGTTGAGTTCAGCGACTCATTAGTGAGTTCAGATTATGACATCTTAAACTCTTCGTTAGAATCAAATCTCTCAGCGACGTCACATTCTGCTGACTCAGGAATTGAACTCAGGCCAATTTCACGCCAATATTTCTGTGATATTGTCTACCATATTGTGTCGCAAAACATGAATTCAGGTAAGTCAAGCCTTAACTGTCGAAACGAAGCAATGAATTCAGGGAAGTTTAGTCAACTTCATTTGTGAAAAGACGTCAGTGTAGTACCAGGATGTCAAGCATGTCCAGGTAAGTATGTGCAATGAACCGAAACCATGCTTTCCAAGTTGACTACTTTTCCCTCTACTGAGTCGGTATGGTTTGATGACCAAATTGTCAGTAAATACATTCTGCAAACCATGGCATGGGGCGCTTTTCTGGCACCTAAAAAGTTTGGGAGTCATTGTAAACGTCAATATTTGCAGTTCCTGGTCCAGTAGAAGGCAAGGTGAGGAGGTGGAGAGCGCCATCAGACCACGCTGTCCAAGTTGTGCAATTGAGAAAGCATCTAGCCAATCAGGTAAGTGTGAAAAATAAATTGAGTGATTGAAATGTTTTGAACTGAGGCTGCTTTCTTGACCCTGTGTTTCTCAATCCGTTCTAAATTTCAGGGCAACAATTTTGACCTCAAAGTGAGTTTGTTTTTTAATTTCGCCGAAATTTTGAATATTTTGTTGATGAGATATATGTGATACATTCATTTTCTTTTACCAACAAAGTAATCGATTTGAACAAACCTGCGTTTTTAGTGAAATCTCAAAATCGTCGTTTTTGCTGTGCGTGCTGAATGCGATTAGACATCTTTCGGATCGACATTATCAGCCGTTGAATTTGAAGATCTTGTTCAAAGTTTCTCAGATCCGTGCTTTGGTTATTTAGTGTAAAGTGACCTTTTCCTAAGAAAAAATGGAAACATTTGGTGTTTCTAGATCTGTGTGAATTTAAATTGAAAAAGAAAGGATGAAAGATTCTTTATTGAGCCCCGCTCATGCGAATTTTCTGATCTCTCACAGTCAAATTTTACTCGACGTCTTACAGTGCAGTGTTCTGATTCTGAGAACATTTACCTGGCATTTTACGAGGGTGAAAGCACCTATCGTTACCTTCTGTTAACAAAACGAATAATAAAATTGAATACTTAACATAATTTAGAATTTGAAGAATCACGTTTTTGCAATCCGAAATAGACAGGAAAGAAGACAAATAGGACACAACGTATCCAGAAAAGGCGATATTAACTTTTTTCAGATTTTATTCTATAGTACTAAGATTTGACTAATGAGAAGAATAATTTCTTACTCAGCAAATAAACCTTCAAATGCCATGAAACCGCAAGGTTATTGTTGATTTTCTCTTGTTTTCTATGAACGTCTTTGTTAAATGCATTCCTGGATACGAAATCCAAATGATGGCGAAAGGAATATATTTTCATGACTGCTGTTGTTCTCTCAACAAAACGCATGTTTTTGATACTTGTGCACCTTAGATTGAATAATCCGAGTCTCTCTTTAGGAACAAACGAGTTGTTAGTAAACTTTGAAAGGATTTGCTTCTTGAACTGTACAAAAACGCAGTAGAAAAGAATATGCAGATACTTTTTATTGTTGTATCTCAAAACTTCTCGCATATTCACTTTATTCACTTTTCTGTGTAGTTTTGCTGAGAATATTCTGTTGTTCAGTTTGAGGGATGTTTTGGGTTTCGGTTCTCGTGAAACATTCCCGAGAATTAACAAGCAACAGGCTTCGATCTCCAGCCACTGTCTTCTGAATTCTCCTTTTGCCATACATGGGATTTTACTTGACATTTCTCAGATACTGTTTTGATTTTCTGACGAAAAATTGTCTTCAGCTCATTAAAGAAGAATATTTGATAAAACTAGTTTTTTTTGACACACAGAGTTGCATTATTGGCATTTTTGTGTAAGTTTGCTTCAATAAGTAGAAAACAGTTGCCAACCCAATAAATTCTAATAAAATTTTAATTTGTTAAGACGTCACTGCTAACTATTTCCACTTTATTCTCAAAATTAAGCCGTACAAAATGCCAATAGTGTCAACCTTGTGGATTTCGGGAAAAACTGTAATATGTGGTTGATGTGGTGATTTTTCGAGAAAGTGAACTGACAAAATGGGATGATGAATCTTGATTTCGAATTGAAGAAACTGTGAGAGTGGAAGATAACAAGACTGTTTCGCTTCTACCAGAGCAAAGGAGCAAACTACTTGAAGATAGTAAAAGAAAAAATGAAGATCTTGTTAGCCCGTTGGATGTGCTGACCACTGACCCTGACCATTCTACTGATTAAGATCTGATTTATTAATGCAATTGATAGAAAAGCTGGTAATGCTAAAATTTCTTCATTT
This sequence comes from Haplosyllis leylae, assembly GCA_038406175.1. Lineage (NCBI taxonomy): Eukaryota > Metazoa > Annelida > Polychaeta > Phyllodocida > Syllidae > Haplosyllis > Haplosyllis leylae. The sequence goes on from JBCAUG010031120.1 coordinate 15,170, forward strand.
AGCTAGACTCAAGAAGTCATCCAGATTAATCAAGTGAATTAGTGAAAATAGTTTTATTGCAAAACTTTCAACCAAGGCATCATCTACACCTATAGTACTAACCAAATACCAACACCCCGGGTCATGTGAATCTACACCTGCCTTCATCGCAGCTCCCTACCCGGTGTAATGGTTTGGAATTCCACTGACGAAAAGTGCAGCAAAGTTGTTGACATTCGAGTTTTTTAAAAACACACAAAATTGGCAAAAATGACAATATTGGCATCAGAGGCTTTACTACGTGAAAAAACAAACAAAAAACCAGCAACACAATGTTATCCCAGTGAGCATTGAACCCAGGACCTCAGTCATTTGGATCCGATGCTCTGCTTTCTGAGCCATTGAGGCATGTGCTACTTGGAATATCCTTATATTGTCTTTTCTTCCTGCACCACTTCAATCTTGGATCATTTAGTCAGAACAAATGGAGCCTGACCATACGCAGATCTTAGATCTCCCAAGTAACACATGCCTTGTAGGGGAGCAGAGTGTTAGATCCAAGTGGCTGAGGTCCTGGGTTCAATGCTCACTGGGGTAACATTTTTTGCTGGATTTTTTTTGTGTTTCCACGTAGTAAAGCCTGTGATGTCAAAAATTGCCATTATTGCCAATTTGAGCTAATTAGTGAAAAACTCGAGTATCCGTGTCCACCATACAGGAACGTCAGAAAATACAATCTTCTTCATTATTGACAGACAATTCTGAGCTAAGTTATACAATGATCAACTGTGGTCGTCCATTTTTTATCTACACCACCTTGACCCATCTTCTGACTGGAAAGCTAAACACACTGCTAACACTGATGCCCTCTTTTCTCTAATTGAGCAAGAGATAAAAGCAGTTATTCCTGGTTGATACATCCTTTCTGGACAGGAATGCCTAATGTTTTGTGCAGATGAGACACTTGTCTAGTTTACTATTAACGAACAAATCGATCATTAACAGAGAGAACAACTATTTATTTTGGTGGGAAAATCGGAGCTACGTGAAGATACTTTATTGCTAAATATTGAAAAAGAAAAAGAAATCACGATTTGTTTAATGATATACGTTGCACTGATTTCACTGCTCAGTGTACGCAATGGAAATAATATTTTCCGTTTGTTAAAATAACATTTGCTTTTTCAAAGTTCCAGCCACATAATCGGAAAAAGAATGAATGTAACTCTACTTTGGAGCAAATAACAGTTTTATTGTTTTGAATAATGAATGATCAGAGCCCGAAGGAATCCAGCTGACTATTCAAGCAAAACATGTTGCTCAGTGAAAACAAGGCTATTAGATAACAACTAAACCATCGCTCAATTAACTCTGACAGTACATGTACGGCTTCTCGAAAGTTGGAATGGTTAAACTGCACACAATTTCACACTTTTTAGACCCATGTAGACTTATTAATTTCCGTCACAGGTTGCAACACTGGTGAAAATGTATGGGATTACTGGTGTCTGGACAGAAATTTCTTTTGCAAAGGGAAAGATCAACAGAAGTGACACTTTTTCACTGGAGTACAGTTCACAGCTTTCTTTAGTGGTGCATTTGTAATTTTTGAGGTGACAGATGAACGCAAAGAGGCCGACTCTCCAGCTCCCCCACATACATCCGAACCTGTCACTTTAGTTTTACTGATTTGAGACTATCCCAACAATCAGTCCCAACAGTTAATTGACACAAATAAAATGGATGTCCCTCTGTGTGAGAAGGGATGAATGTTACAAATTTCTGATAACAATGCAAGTTACATTCCCCACCTATCATGTATTTTAAGAGATTTAAATGCAAGTATAGTCAAGTAAAGATGAGCTCATTATCCACCCTCTGTTCATGAAAAAAATGGATTTACCGTGATGTTACTTCCATGTGGAGAACATCTCCTGCAGGGATGTTCAAAATCTAAATATACTTTTAACCCATTTCAGGCAAAGTCCACTTAGTACTCATTTAGTATGCGGTACTAATTCTTAAGTACAGATGTTCCGGAGCAGGTTTAAAGGATATTTGTTTGTTTGCAATCCTTTCAAGAGATACTCTACCTTGCAGCAGTTTCACAACATTGCAACCTTTGGCATGTAATTTCTTTCATCTGATTTTTCATGAACCAATGCTAAACTCTTGTGTTTTGTTAAAGGTGTATCATTTTATCACACGGGGCAATTATGTGATTACGGAACGGAAGTTCCTACATGCAGGTCTCAAGCGGTCCTGCCTTTATAAATGCACATAGTACATCTGCTACATGCAATATGGGTATGGGGGGTACACAAGTGATGAGGGTATCAGGGGCTCACAAGTGATGAAGGTGTCAGGCGGGACACAACAAGTGAGAAGGTGTCAGGGGGTACACAGCAAGTGAGAGGGATGTCAGGGGTACACAGGAAGTGAGAGGGGTACACAGGAAATGAGAAGGGTTTGTAGGCGCTTATCTCCCCATTATGTAAAGCAACTCAGAATTCAGAGAAATTTCTAAGCATCAATCAGGTCCTGCCATCTGTTTACAGAACCGCAGGACCTAAGAAACAACCGATATTCATTGAAGAGATAATTCTAGTTGGGATTAACCCGACAGTTGTACCCATGTAGTTAGAAAAACTAAAAGTAATGATGAATAGCTGCGCTGCTTTATGGTGGATTGTTGTGAGGTACCGTACTCCTCTTTTTAAGTGGATTTCTGACATTTTACTCTCCTCTGTTATTTACTAGTAGCATGTAAATCTGTGTTGTAGCCTTCTTTCAAAGTAAAATATCAAGGAGCAAACCTTCGCACGTTTCTCCCTTGTATTTTACTTCCATAAAAGGTTTGATGATGTGTTCAGTGATACTGGAGACATGATTACTCGCACTGGCATAAATATTGACACATCATTTCTGCTATTGATCTTTGCGAATTTTACGTTGAACTGATGGAATTTAATCTTTTGTTCTGCTGCGAGCTTTTTCGTGTCGGACACGGACTTTTGAACATAAAATGTTCTATTTGTTCATCAATTGATCTAAAAAAACAGTAAAGTCTTTCACGAACACACAAATATAGCAATAGTGGCTGCAGAGGTTTCTTTAAAGGAAACTTTTACAAGAGCAACAATGTGACATCTAGTGGGATTTAATCCAACAACATATCCAGAAATAGGCGGCGACCAAATATTTGTTGATATCGATCTGTGTATTTGAAGTTTCACTGGTTCAGAAATTGCATCAAAAATAAAGTGAAGGGGTGACCCACGTGTTGAGGTATCATCAAAAGCCCATTGAACAGTGGACAATGTAGAATCCGGGTATTTTTGTGGTTTGTTTGAGAAAGCCCATAATGACAAGTGAAAATTGTAGAGTGCTTCTGATTATGACGCAGAATTTGAAGAGAGGCGCTGTACAAATCATACAGATAGATTTTTCATATTTTATATTTTAATTTTTGTAGTTTGAATATTTAATAATTTTTAGGAGTAGTTGTTTTTGCTGAGGAATTCACCCCATCATATTGCGTTGAGTCTTACTTGATTCAGCTGACAACTACTTTGCTTCGTACATCAGTCCTGGTTGAGGTAAACACAGGTTCGACAACAAGGCATCTGGTTTGGCAGACGATCTGGCGGAAGAGCACCTGTAAAATATTGTATTATGCTACATGATATCACAATGTTAATGTAAATTAGGCTTATATTCACCTGTAGTGTAGCTAAACATTGTTATGCAAGCTTTGTGTGCTGAATAAATGGAGAGGTGTTTGGTTTGTGCAGCTGAATTTGGAATAAGGTTATTTGGACGAAGTGAGTAGCTACCATCGTGCCTATTATTTGTAAACAGGTTTTATGAAATGTATATTGGTAGCTATTTTTGAAAACTAAATGTGCTTGAAAGAGGTCTGTGAAGTTTGGGACATGCAGTGAACAAAACGATTTAATGAGGGTCATGGTTACTATTACATTCTGAAGATCTCTCTTCTTCGGATTCAGTTTCATATCGATGCTTTTGTCAACAAACTGTAGAGAAGAATGGAAAAATGATTTCTATCAAGGTATGAATGTAATGTGGGCATTGCTCCGGATGGTTTGGCTGATTGATTGACAGGGACCTTCAGTAAATGTTGAGTAGAAGCTGATGGTTTTACAGCTGGTGGTTTTTTTTGTGAAGCTGGTTCAACTGGTTTCTGTGGTGGAAACTGACAGATCAATTCTATTGAAGCTGGAACCCACTATCCCACAGTGAAACACAGTGAGCATACAATACACCTCACTGTTTTGTATCTTCAGTCCACAGAAAGTGGTGTTCTCGTTGTGTTACTCTTTTATGATTCCGGAATAATATCTCCTTGGATCATAGCAATTATTGAAATGGAATTTTCTTGCTATTTTGCGCTTGCATGAGCCTCAGTGGATACATTCACAGCCTTAATGTCGTATTGGAACAGCTGACTACGAGGCATTGGCTACATTGTTGCGCAAGGAAACAGCTGATTCAGATGTATCGTCGATGGTGTTATTGATGACGCAACGTTGAATTTGTTATTACCAAATACAGGTTGTTGGCTTTTCTCGTAGCGCGTGAAAGTTGCCTCATGTGATATCTACCAAAATAATTGCCTTTCATCTATGCATCTTGAATCAATCTATGCAGTAGAAACCTTTTTCAAAGTGTTAAGAAACACTGTCGCTTATATTTGAAACTGAACAAATTTCCTGTGATAAGTTGTTTTCCAAAATATTGCATCAGAATAGAAGAACAGTCACATAATGATAAATTATTAAGGCGAAGCTGTCTCAATTTCGCACCAGCTACAACGACGATACCAAATTAAAATTAAACTAGTTAAGAAAGCAATGTCCTGGTAAATGGACATGAGAAAGAACCATTTTGGGATGCAGTCTTTAAAACCTGATGGACCTTGTGCTGCCAGATTATCTAGGATGTACACATCGTTTAAAGGACAGACGCCATGAAAACTGATAATATTTTGACGGATTAGATCTCTCAAAAATACATGCACCAGTGTAATCGAACTTTTATGTCAATATGATAAAGTTCACATTTAAATCACTGTTTATGGCCAATATGGTTGAGTAGGAGGATATAATGTTGAAGTGAATAATATCTTGACTAATTAATAAGCCTGCGGAATAAATGGTTGAATGGGATTAGATGTCAGGATGAATGTCAGTGTGTCTGACACAGGGGGAGGAGGTGGCAAGTGGAGAGCTCCGAAAGATGACATCATCCAAGTGGTGAAACCTAAAGGAGCTAAAAGAATTTCGGATCCAGATGAGGTAGGAACTGAAATCTTGGAGTTCCTGATTTGTTTGCATCATCCTGGTTTATGACATAGATACCTACGTGTTTCACCTGGTCATGCTTTGTGTGTTAGTGTTGATTTCTTCAGTTACAATGTCCTGGGTACTTTCCATGTTTTGGAGTGCTGTACCTTATTTGAGCCTTGTTTTCTCTGTTACGTAGCATATTTTAGTATCTTAGACAATAAGTGTGTAATTTATTTGCAAATTAGGCCATTTTTGTGATGGGTCGGAAAATTTAGGTTCCTTTTTTGTATTTCCGTGTGGGGAAAATTTGATTTCAGAAATCCAGAAAGTTTTATATTAACCGTAATTGCAAAGACTCGAGCTTGACCATGATCATAATAATCTGGAAGTGTGTATCTCTGACTCTATGCTTCATCTGGATTTCATATTTAATCACCATCTGGTTCAAATTGATAAGAGACACTATAACTGCGCCAAAGGAACATGTCTAACCGCAAGATATATAACTAAATGAGCGTTTGTAGTAAACACTGCGTGAGCTTCTTAAACAAGGAGGCTACTGCAAATACAAATGGCATGAAGCGCAATCTTTTTCTACAAATACACGGTACTGCACATGCCAAGACTGAATTAGGTTGCATAATGTTCAATGAAGAAAAACAATTATTTCAATGAATTTTCAACTGGCTGGAACATTGACGGAAGAAATTATGCAGTTTGTTTCCGCTTCGAACCCAGAACAGTCCCCTAACTACGTGGGACCGGATCTCAACAAGATAAGACGAGAGAAATTGAAGAAGAAGAGGGTATGGAAAAGGAAAAATTATCAGTCAACAGCTGATAATTTTATCATACAATAAGAATGCAACAAATAATAATTTACGTCCAAATAACTATGAACACCTGTGCAGATTATTGTGAACCGTTTGAAATTTTAACGAAAAATTGAATCATTTTTGCCACAAGAATTTTATTGGCGACTCGTAATTCGTCTAATTGACTGAAATCCAAGATTTTTGCGGTTTTTTAATGGTTCATTGAGCTAGTCCTTCTGATTTATTTGAGGCTCATCTTTTGGCCATTTACATTTTGTCATATTCCTGACAGCCTCCAACTGTGATCCTATGGAATAGATGTTTCATGGAACAGTGACGCCCACCCAAAGGGCAGAGCCGCTGTGACGTTTCTTCACTCTGTTGGCCACAACTTTTCCTGTAACAGAATTGATTCCGCTAATCACGCATTGAACAAGAATTAACTCAAGCTATTGATTGCAGAAAATAGTTGACTCTAAGTGGGATACGGGAGAGGATGAGGAGGAGGATTACAGTTTACCGGACATTGAGGAACTTGAGGTTAGAAAAAAGAACATCTGAAACAAAACGCTTTGTCATTATCACGTTGTGTAACACGGGAACACAAAACAGTGGATAATGGATACGTGTTTTACGTTACACGCGTATTCTTGACATTGTTGCTTGAATTTTTAAGTCTCCTTTCTCATCCCATGATACTTTGTATTGGAAAACTTGTTATTGCACCTAAATGTGCTGTTAGTGAAATCACATAGAAATCAATTGATTTTCAAGAAGTTACACATCATTTTTTGCTCATGGTTACTAGTTTTTTCTATGTGTGTGCTTGCTTTCCTTTCAGAATTCAGAATTTGTCATTTTAGTTTCTTCTATGGCAATAATAAACTGTTCAGCACTAACTGTTCAGCACATGTGAAATAAAATATCTCTTTTTACATTTTATGTGATTCATCAAGGAGCTATATGAGGTCAGATTTTCGTAATTTCCTGTGTTAAAGAGTTTGATTGTTTTATGGAGTAATTCTGTGAAGTAGTAGTCTGATAGAAATCCAAATTAAATGTTGTACTAGGTCATTTCTTTTGTTATCAATGCTAATTAACAGAAATCTCAGTGGAATACAAATATTTTAACCATTTGACACACCATCCATGACAGACAGTTCGTGACAGAAATGTTTTATGTAGGTGCATCTATATTGTGTGTCGTTACTATTACAATTTTTGGTCTTACATTTGGTCCTTCTTCCTGTTTCCATCTGTCTAACTCTTGTCTCCCTATTCATTTTCCTGGTCCATTACCATTTCTTCAGGTTGATCTATCACCTTTTGGCACCTACATGGTAATTATTAGTTTCCCAGAGAAGATTTCAAATGATTTCTAATTTCATTGATTTTACCAATGGACTACTGCTCACATGTCCTGAGAATAATGTTTACTCAAGCCTCATAAATAAAAAGCCATTCATCTCTCTGAAGTGCCGCATACTCTCAACGGAACTTGCCAGCACTTCGTGTGATGATTACTTCGACCATGTACAAATGTAGTCACGATTCCATCTAGATTTTCTACATATTATGTTGGTTTCTGTCAACCAGATTACTGAATTTAGTTTCTCAATATCCTAAGAAATTCATTGTTTGCAAAAAATAAATATTTTGTGACAGATTACTGGCAGTATGAACAAAATATATTGAGGGGTAAGGTGAATTGTGAATTACCCTAAACAGTTAATAACATTTAAAAGAAGTGAGTTATACATTTTAACACAAATTAGAGGAAGATTTTAAATCAGATATATTTTTGAGATAGACATTATTTTGGATTCAGATAAAAATATAAAAGGGTAACATTTTATTTTAAAGGCTGGTCGCGGTGGCCGAGTGGATAGAACATCTGGTTACTGTGCAGGAGGTCTCCCATTTGAACCCTGGCATCCCACCTCTGCTAAACTCATGTAGGGAACGTGACCAACCACCATACTGATCATCAAGAGGTTAGCAGGTGTTACACAAGAGGTGAATCTGAGGAATAGTACACAGGCAAGAAAGTGTGCAAGTGATAACCCCCTGGCTTTATAACCCAGGGCAGACATCATGAGAAGTCTTAAAACAGGGGTATCAGTAGCCCACAAAAGAGCATAAGTCCACCAAAAACTTTTAAAAAAATTTAAAAGCTAGAAAATCAAATTAAGTTTTAAACTCCAACTGCGACCTTCGATTGGTAAATCATCTTCGTTCAGACGAAGTTCGCAATACTGTTGGCTTTTAGAATCTCATTGAGTGGTGGTTTATGTGAAGTTTCAATTAGTGAGATGTGGGTAGATTGGTCTATTTGCACAGTGAAGGTCGAGAGAGACTGATCTAGAGAAGGAAAGATTAATGAATTACATCATAAATCACGATCGCATCTATCTGATGCAGCCTGAGTTATTTGGGAACCTCTTCTTTAAAGACAACTACCTCTGTAGGAACAGACTACGACGGTAAATATTCCGTTTTGCACAGAAACATTGATAAGTAGATTCCCCTCGGAAACATAACATTCGCCGTATGTATAGCTTACTATCGGAACGAAGAAAAAAGGAGTTATTTCTGACAAGTTAGTGGACTACGCTCAACACTCCTCTCCATTTCCAATCTCGTAAACATTTGAGAGTTTTGCAAAAAATGTTCAAAATAATCTACCAAAACAGGAATTTAACCAAACATGAAACCTCTACGAGTTATCAACCATATGCAAGATTAACATGTTGTTCATGTTTACCATTTTTTTATGCTCACATGTTTGGAAAAGTAACACATTTTTGACAAAGACCTTCTTCTATACTTCATTTATCATAAAATTGGAGTTCCACGTGCTTTTAAAGCACGAGGCTTAACCGCGTTGTTGATGAGGGAATTGAGAGTCCATTCTGTCCGCTGTCCCATAGCACGCTGGATTCCAGACGGACTTTTATTGATATTCTACACGAGTAATTTCTCTAACAGCTTCCTAAATAAGGATGTTCTGCAAAAGCACATGAGACACGGTTCATCTTGACCTAAGTACAAACAAATCTGTAGTATTCGGTGGTTTCTGATCTCAGCGATACAAGAATAGGGTACCCAAGCTGATAGAATTTAAGTTAATTATTGTTACCGACCGCGTACGTAGTACGGAGGGAGGTTATGTTTTCACAGGTGTCTGTCTGTT
>JBCAUG010031121.1:0-10255 GCA_038406175.1 Haplosyllis leylae
GTTGACTACGTGATAAATGATTATACCTCTTTACTGAAGTACCATTCTTGTTACACTAAAAGGTTTCTACTGATTACGTATCACAGTATTTACATGATTACTACGTGCTACGCAACTTTGGGATTCTAGCCGCTTTCACATGGGACCACAGGTGCCAGGGTCGAGGGTGAGTTCAACTCACCATGAGAGGTCTCATTTCAACCCACCACTATCTGTAGAGTTATCTATTTTAATTCTACCCTGTTTTAGTGATTATAATTTGCCTTTCTGAAATTTTTGCTGAGTTCGTAAGGTGAGTTGCGAAATTTACAAATTGAAGTTGAGGTACATGTGTGGCACAGAAAATTGTTAGGCATAATGAGGGGAATTCATTGGTAACATTTTTAAATAAAAATCTTTATTTTCTTTCATTTGATATCCACAAAAGTAACATAAACACACAACAATAAAATTCTCTCAAATCTTAACAAGTTGTGATAAATGTATGGTTTTACCGAGTTTTCGATTAATATTAATAACATAAATAATTTTTTGAGTACTCTATGGATTTGGTATGCTATTTTGGGATATTTATATTAATAGTAGTTGGTCAGTGTTGCTCCAACAAACATTCCAACAGGATTCTGCCTGTAGGAATTCATTATGTTACTCATAGTAACTGGAACACTTTGATTTGACATTTCACTTAGAGTACTCGCATTGCTTGTCTCATCGGGGGAGGGTACATACGGTACAAGGAAATTTGAAGTTTTTATTGGTGTTTCAGCTTTGCTGTTTTTTACCTCATCGTAAATATTTCTAGTCTTTACTGGTAGTGTCTCAAAGTTCTCATCATCTGAGTTTTTTCTGTTTTCTCTTCCTTTTTCTCATTACTAGCATAGCAAAACAGAGAATCGCTGTAACCTTCCATGTCATCAATTGTTGGCTTTTCGAGATAAAATTTCAAACTTTCAAGGTTCTTGTGCTTTGTTACCTGTGCAATATCATGCAAAGAATATCCTGACCTGTGCATTGCAGTTGCAGTAGTACCTCTAATACAGTGATTAGTGTATATTTTGGTCAAACCTGAGTTGTCACATATCTGTTTGAGAAACTTGGCAATAGTGTTTTCACCTACTGGTGATGACTTATACCAAACATCAGTAGCACGTTTGAAGTAGGGATTCGGACATTGAAACAAAAACTCAATTTTGGTCAATTTAGACAAATATAGCTTGAAGGAATTTACAGGACAACGCCTCTTGCCAGGTTGGGCAAGTAAGATTGGTTGCTCATTCATTTCATTATAATCGTCACCCTGGGATTTCTTGGTGCTTTCATTGTATTTCAACTCAAAATATTCTTTACCCTCTGATGTAACTTTCAACTTAAAGCTATCTTTCTTCAATTTTCTCAGACCTTCTTGTCCACGTTTACCCAAGAAGAATGCTATATCGAAATACACTTTGTGCTGTAAGTATGTAGGATCATTGTCATAATGAGGTAAAAAATAGTTAGTGTAAATTTTGTCAAGATCTGCTTGTGAAATTGGTTCATGTCGTCTACTTCTATCTAAACCCTTTTCCTTCTGGTCTCTCAGATTTCCTGTAAGAATATACAGTAAAAAAATTTTGAGTTAACTTTACAATATGAGTGTGTCTTTATTTAGCCTTGAATATTATTGCCAGTTTATGCAATCACTTAAGTTGAATGAAATCTCATTTCTGTTTATTTTTACCTTTGAAAACTCTGTTTGCCACAAGAAATTCTTTATCTTGCATGAGATCCCATGGCTTATTGTGGGGTGGCAGCTAAAGATGTCTACTAATAGCTGATCTAATGTTGATAAGAGACTGCTTTGCATACGGTTTTCCTTCAGATTCATCGCCTTTTGGTGTTTGTCTAACAGAAGGGTAGAATTCTCTCAATGTGTCAGCAAGTACGGTTTTAGACATCTGTTCAAATTCTGTGTCTAATCCTCGCCATTGTACCCATTCTGCACAGAAATATTTCTTTTTAAGTTCTTTGTACTACATTAATCAAGAAATTTAAACGCACTGTGGAAATTCAGTTCGAGACTAGATCTATGAAAAACTTTTACGTAGGTATTTATTATATTAATTTAGATATGAATTTAGTCTATTCTGTTACCTCTGAATATTTTTACTCCCCAAGTTGTTTGTTTGTGTGTCTTCTTTTGAATGCTTTTGTTCCCTATCTCATCGACATACTCCTTAGTTACTTGCTTGAATCTGTTTGAAGATTTAGGTGTCATTTTATCGTCTGCTTTTGGAAGACCGGCATTGATGTTTTTGTTAAATAAGTCAGTATTTTGAATGGAATTATCAAATATTTCTGACAAAACATGATCAGGTATTTCATCTGAATTAAACCCTTGCATTTCGCTGTCACTTTCTTCAAAAATTTCTTTTAAATCAAAGGTAACAAGACTTTCATCTTCGCTATTTGGCAGACGCTCCATTGCAATATTTTTGTTTAAGTCTGTGACGTTTTTCCGCAAAATTGGCAAAAAACCGCAGATTTCTGCATTTTTTGGTAAGCGCAAATAAAATCCCAACTCACCTTTTTTAACTTACCACTCCAACTCACCCCCTTGTACACCATGTGATTCATTTCAACCAATTAAAACAGCTATTTTTTAATTAGATAGTTTGTGAGTTAAAAATCAACATAGCATTGTGTAAAAAGTTGGTCTGAATGCTCGTACCACGCATCAGCGTGGTAGAATTTTCAACAAGTGACTCTTCCAGGTCTGCCAGGCACCAGATCTGGCAGATAGAAGTTGGTACAAGTTTGAATTTTACAGATAAGAACAATTTGTAGCTGACGAAGTTGAAGAGCTCAATTGAAACTGTACAAAAGACTGTAATATAAACGTAACTAGGGTCAATAGGAATTTTAAAAACGATTTCCTTGTTTGAAACCAAACTCCAAGGCAATACCATAAAATCAAAAGATTTCTGTTTCAAACAAGTGGCATAACGTTCTTCTGGTGTTCTGAATTATCTTTTTTTTTCACTAACTCGTGCCAACATTTTCTCCTCTCGCTATTTAAACAAGGTTACTCCAAAGTTTATTGCCGAGTAATACAGAACCACTACAGACTCAATTGATTTTTACTTTATTTCATCAATAAAAGATGTTCCCCATAAAGCCTCGAGAGCTCAAACATTCAAAGCTCAACAGTGTACTCGATCTCAATTTATGAGGCGTTCGTAAATAACATAGAGTAATGTTGCCATTGTTGTTGGCTCGTTTGGAATCAGCTTGGTCACTGAATTAGGGAAGAGGGTTGCAAGACACTTTTATTAGCTCTCAAATGAAAATTCGAGAGATTAAGTGGTCCTCTTGATGAATAATGCTCGTTTCTGTACACAAATTTAGCGTCATGATGTCTTTGTAATCTGGCGTCGTGATGTCATTTCGAAAACTTGGAAACCGTTGCCATGCAGGGTTGCTTCATTTTCAGTAGGTTTACTCTAGATTGCTTTAGGTGGAAATTAATCTACTCGGAATGAGGCCACTATATCCGAATTGTATTTTTATTACAAAGCAATGAACCTGCATGTAAGCTCCCATCACCACGTCATATTTATTATTTTATGAGAATGCACCAATAAATGGTGGCACTTGTTTCAGGGTCATCAACTGTTAGTACGGTAAAATTAGTAGGACTGGTATAGTAGTCATTGATCGAGATACGTTGCTGAATTGTGAAGGTAATTCATTTCGGTCATTTCGTGGACTTTAGAGCTGGAATGGTTCACTATACAGAAGAAATGCTTGCAGGAAGGTTGTTAAGTTTTGAAATTCGTGGCCCTCAAAGCCAGTGACCTACAACTTCATGTGGTCCAGAGGAGGACAACATAAAAATATGAACAGCATTACAATTTTTGTTAAAATGGATCCCTGAACTTTGTTGATCAATCTGGGCCAGTACAATGTCAAATCAGGTGGCCACGGACTAATGGCCTATTAACACTGCACGGTAGGAAACAATTAGATTTAGGTCCTGTCCCTGTCTCTGACCAGTGTGTACGGTATATGAAGCACCCATTCGTCCTGGGCTTGTCTCTTTTGCGTGTCCTGTTCTCGTGCAGTGTGAATAGGCTGTGTTAACGACATGCCTGACGTGGTTGTGTTTGCCGCCCTTATGGCTCTGGGAATGGAAGTGGGACTGGGAATAGGAACGGGAAAAATGGGTTACCATGTATTATACTGTACTGTTCAGACTGGTCCGAGACAGGGACAGGAACCTGACCCATTGTATCCTTTTGTGCTGGTCTGGGTCTTGGCCCCGTTCCTGGCCCCCCTCCCGTGCAGTGTGAACAAGCCATTAGCTGTCCTGTTACTGCAGATACAGTGTACAACAGGAATTGGAAATTCAGAAATTGACCAATTTCGTCGTCCTTCAAGATGATCTCATTCCCACCCTTACGGAAGTGCTACATCCACCAAGTGTATTATTTCTATGTTACACAACAAGAGAGAAACCAACACAGTGTTTACAAATATAATTAATTGGTCTATCATTTATTTATTTCTTAGTTGACATAAATTGACCTATTTTAAACAACATACATCAGGCTTTACAAGTGTCGTTGCTTTATTTTATATGTGAAGTCTTACCTTTGTTACAAATCCTGGTTTAAACCACAAAATATGTCAACAGGTTAACCCCAGGCTAGTCTATCTATGGTAACAAAGGACATGGAGATAATGGAAGTTTGTGAAGGAATGTACAGTGGAATTATATCTGGAATCCAGTGTAGGATGAATGTCTGGGTTTTTGGCAAACAGTTCTTATCTACACAAATATTTATTTTTTTCTTCGTAGACTAACAAGCATTTTGTAGAAAAATATGTACACATAACTTTGTCAAAAACTTTGAAAGTCTCTATTGTACACTGGATTTTTAAAGAGGAATTTTACTTTACGTACAGTCGTTGCTTTGTGTAGATACCACTAAACAAATAAATCAATCACCAGTGGATCAGCCATTCCACCCATATCTTTCCATGAAGACCTTTTTAGCTCTCGAATGAGAATTCGAGAATTAAGTGATCCTCTTGATCAAATAGTGCTATTTTTTGTACACGTCATAATCTGGCGTCATGACGTCATTCGAGAGATTGGAAACCGTTGCCATGCAGGGTTACTTTATTTATTTTTTTCACCATGACAGCTAAACGATGTGATGCTGAGAGGAACGGCTACCCCACCGGGGTAACTGAGATACTTGCTTTGCCGCCATGTAGTATCTAAACCAAGAAAGTACTACCACGTTTTCCTCCAGTGATATTTAAAACACTCGTTCACTCCGCATCTTTGTATTGCGATTTTACTTGCATTTTTCTATCAACGAATGTAGGAAAAATTACGTTGCAATGAAAATCGCGTCGTAAACGCTTATCTGTGAAGAGCAGCGCGTGGACTAGAAGTGATACGTTTGTGCAAATTCTTACGACATACGGTTCTCAGACAAGAAATATTTTTATCAATCAGTATTTCATGACTTATTTTACACAGGACACTCCCAATCGTTCAGTGAATTTTGTGTTAGTAAAAACATGTTTATGTACAGCATAAACAATAGAGAATACAACTGAATCTTTGGTAAAAATGACAATTTTTCAAACATCGAGTTCAAACCACCTTGACATAGAATAAGCCATTCATTCATTTCTCACTGTTTATAGAAGAAGAGCTAATTTTCAATTTAGTAAGATATATTTTGATTAAAGTTTCTATAAGTAATTCAGTCTTGTCCACCTTAATAGTAGCATAACAATATAAAACAGTAAATTCGGGCTCAAATTATGAGACGTTAATAATGAACAACACTGAATTGCTCATTGCTACGATTTACAACTAATACTGTAGGTTCTTGTACATCAGCACCACTTATGATAAAGTTAATATTTTACCATTAACTTTAAACGTTTTTTTTAAAATTATTTATGTATTTTTCTGCACTAAGATATCTCGTTAATACAATAATTATATGAATAATAACTTGGACAAGTGTTGCTTTACAAACTACATGTGTTTCGTAATATTACAAAATTCTCACATACTCTATTTGGCAAAATAAATTTATTACTCATAACTGTGTTGATAAGTTCAATTAATAGCGCAGGGTTTGGCATTGCTTAAAATTATCATCGAAACACAATGTACAAAGCCTTTCAATGACTAATTTTCTAAGTTTCAGAACAGAGGCTGTTACACCCATCACGGTCTCAAGTTCACATTCAATAAATCTGCATTAAACTGCCTGTGGTGTAGACCAAGTTTGAATCTGTGAATTAAAAAGGGTACTAGTTGGGAAAATTAGTTTGTTTTTATTTAACAGTTTCAAACACCTTTAAATTGAGTGAACACATTACTATTTATTACGAATAAAATGTGTTGTTAAAAGCAACATATTTGATAAGCGATGAGATTTCGGTGGACAGATTAAAATGCGATAGTTCTACGTGCAAATTACACGTCGCTCGATTGCACAACACTCATATCAAGATCCACACCGCGAGTTTTCAAAAATTCTTGAAATTTAGAAATATTTTCTTCAGTGCCTGGCAGGGACTCTGGCCGGAGTTGTTGGGATGTTGGAACAACAGGTGCGCCTCCTCCAATGGCTCCACCGAGCTCCACCCCAACGAGTGTCTGCGCCTGCTCAGAAGGCATGAGCTGGAAACTTCCGTTTGTTTCAACACTGAGATTGTCTGGACTCACTCTGTCTATTGTTGAGATATGTTTAGGTACGTCAATACTGTAGTCACTATGGCCGCTGCTGTGATCACTGTTGGGAGAGGGTGGACTCTGCCCTGTCCAGCCTGGTGGTGGAGGCCGTATGTCCGGGTTAATGGGTAACAAATTACCATTTCTGCCATTTATACCCAATGAAGGATGAAGCAGAGGTGCACTTGCAGTAGGTCTCAATGATGACCCAGGATCTGGGGCATCTCGAGTATTGTTGGTCCCTACACATGGAATGACTGAGCCTCTACTTTTCAGAAAGTTCTGGAAGGAATCTGTAGGACCCTCTGGTGGGAGCAAACTTCCACTTCTCATAGGAGGCATCTGATTGGGCAAGTCCAGTACCACGTGACCCATGTACTCACTACGCACACTCTTCGTGCTTTCAGAACCTGGACTGGGGCCTTCGGAATTGCCATTATTTTGATGCAAAGGTCGGTCAAGGTCATTGGCTTGTTTGTGAATACTTCCGAATGATCCCTCATACGGGCATGCTCCTGCAAGAAGATCATCTAATTCGTCAAAATCATGGTTCTCGCGATCACTAAGAGATTCTTCCGAAGTACTGTCACAACTGATACGATATCTTTCTTCTGCTCCGTTGCCAAGCAACGGTGAGCTTTCTCCACTCATGCCCAACAGTGACTGTTTCGAGGGCCGAAGTAAGTGATGAGACTCAGTGAGATCATCTTCGAATGTTTCTGGCGTTTCCGGTTCTCGACTTCCGGTTTTATCAGAGTATCTACTGGACAACAAGTAGTCCGATTCTCCTGATTCAAATCCGGCGTTGTTTTTCTCATAAGCGTTAAACACATTAATTGTAGCACCGACCTTTATGTTATTTCCAGTTAGCACTTCACTGGACTTATTGCTAGAATCAGACCTCAGTCTTTTCCTCAAACCCATGAACATTTCCAACAGATCAGAATCGGTTTGCACGCTACTCTCTACGAGCAAAATACCACTATCTGACGTGTTGCTATGGTGATGCACATGCGTAATTGGCCGCATGTCCGATCCCCAGGAGGACCTGCTACTCTCTCCTCCACCAAGGTCACTTTCAAGGTCATTGATCATGTTTTGTTTGAGACTTCTGCGCATCATGTTTCGCGCACTATCGGCGTCTTTTAAAGGTATGCTTTCTTTTTGCCCACCCGTTTTTGAACCTTTTGAATTTTTATGGATGATATTTGGCTTAGTGGTTCGGTAGGTATCTGGTACTGGACTTTTGATGTAAGGACGTCCACTGGAACTACTTGCGGAAGTGGTCGAATCACGCAGACTCTTATTCTTCCACCTGTTGAAAAAGTTCTTCTGCCTGTAAACTGATAGTGCTGCCTTCTCAAAGTTCTTGTCATTCCTGAAAGGAAGGTGGACATAAATGTGTGAATAATAAAAATCTGAACAAATGTTTCATAGCATAAATATTTGATAGACGGACATTGTAACGACAGTGTTGCAAGTAAGTCACGAAGGGAAACACTGTGCAAAAGGACGAAACATTACTCCAGTAAAAACAATGGCAATGGTCTTAACTGTTAAAGGGCGCACAACTTCAAAGCCATATAAATATGAACGTTGAAAAATACCAGAAAAGCATGCATACTGAACAATTGAAATGTTAATATTTTTAAAACGCGGCGGTGTATTTACAATGTAAAATTTCAAAACAAATGTTTAAGAATTACCTCTGCTGTCCAATAGCTTTTCTCAATGATCACAAATGAAACATTGTAAGATGTACCAACCTTCTTTCCCCGTCAACTGGTTTTAAAATTGAGCTCAATGGAGGTATCATGCTGATCAAAATTCGAAAGCTTATAATGGGACACAAGCCAGGCCTTATTTTACAGACGGCTTCCAAAACAAAATTACAAAACTTGGAAATGCTGGAAATAAGGGAAACTTATCCAGCCAATGGACTTTCCACTAAAGTCCCAATCTCTGAGATAACTTACTCAACATGCGAAGATGATATTCAAGTACAATTCTTTTGTTGAGAAATATAACCTACAAAGTGTCACCATGCACCTACCTTTATTTCTTTCTACAATTGTTCGCTTCAAAGATATTTGAGTTTTCCCAAAATGACTTTCCATGAATTCACTGAATTCTGTGACTAAATCAATTGCAACTAAAATTATTATTCGAACTGTGAAACCCCTTGTGTAGCAGACCAAAATATTACCAGACAGCCATCAAGACACAGGTTCAATTGATCCCGATTTATGTACCATTGATTTTTTCAGATTTGTTTTAAGAATTCAATGAATTCACTGAATTTTATTTCCATTTAGGGAAAGCTCCATTAATCTGTGTTTCCTTCTACTTTCTTACCATTTCTTTTTTGGCCCTGGAGATTTGTCGGAATCGGTGCTATCCGTGTGCCACGGGAACACAATTCTCCGGCTCTGCATGATCAGTTTCCCTGAGAGGCTATTGGTGCAAATAGTGAGAGGAGCAGAATGTGATATTCAACATACACTAAATATATAGATGAGAACAAGTCAATACAATAGCAAGGGTACAGTACGCATTATCAATATATGAGGATGGAGATAGTGAGTGAGATTCTGCCAGCAGTGTTGGTGTTTTTATCTTCTCGTGAGACTCTTCGAATAGAACCAAACATAGTGTGATGGATTATGTTTGTAAAAGCGAAAATCGGACCATTAGGTGCAACTTGAGCTTCCAGCCAGGATAAGTTAGCAAAATGAACTTGTTTCTTATTCACCCTGAAGGAACATTAGTAATTTTAGACTAAAGTGGAGAAATCAGTAAATTCTGACTCTGGCTTTACCAAATTTGTGAGAATTTCAGTTTCTCTTCTTGCAGCCTGATCTGATTTTGAGTGACATGGACATGGCCATAACAAAAGCTTTCACTTACTCAAAAAATTCTGACTGATGTCCAATTAGTAGTTGTGACTACTAAATTTTGCTCAGTAATTTCTGACAAGGTGTCAGAATTTACTTATTTTAATGGGATTTTCAATAGTAACATAAGTTGAATTAGAAAATACTAATTTTAAAAAAAACCGGTTTGAATTGATTTAAGCTAGTTTGAGTTTAGTTGTCAGAAACTACTGATCAATTTTCAGTCCAAATTGACATGGCCAAACCAAATTTGAATTTTATTCCATTCCTTGCACAATTAACAATATTATCTGGCAAAAAATTGCAATATACTGACTGTTTAAACCATGAAATTATTTTCTGAGTGGATAGTATGATGTTTGTGATATTTGTAGATTTTTGAAAGGAAAAATTCTCGAAAAAAATCCACCCATTGACTGTAATGGTTAAGATATTACTGATACTGTGATTTAGTCAGAAATTACAGGATGTTATTTGTTGTGTTGATGAACTGGACGAACGGACACGAACACTGCTGGCTTTTTTGCATGCATCGCAATCTGGCTGCACCTCCAGCTAGAGTCTGGGGTATAGTGGATTTCTGATGGTAGTACTTCTCGATTTTAGCAACAACTGG
>JBCAUG010031132.1:0-10254 GCA_038406175.1 Haplosyllis leylae
CCTATTGATATTCTATCATTGGTCATGAGGGAAGAAGAAATTGCCTGGCACCTTGGTCCGCATGCACATCTGAATACCACCTGTGATGATGTTCATAGTATTTATTTATAACATACTGTTCCGTGCACGTGTGCATGTTTTTGCACGCAACCACTATATATCTATCGATCACCTGTTTAATAATTCTCTTAACATATTGATACAATATTGTTATAAAATAATAATAACATTTTTGTGGATGACAAGGTTAACGGTTTTTGTATTGTTAGTTCGTACAACTTCAAACAGTAAAATTAGTGGTTTAAAAATTGACTTGTTCTTGTTTAGCTTTTAATCAACCCCATCAATTCCTAATAATTTCACTATACTCCTGTAATATCTTAATACTTTTATTACACTTTTTAAAATTTAAATTGCTACTCATCAATATTTTATTTGCAGTTCAAAATAAAAGAATCAGATTAGAAATAGCTAGCCATAAACTTTGACTTAAAATTGATGTAAATACTCTGACAGATCTACACAAAATTCTTGATCAAATAAAATCCGGTATTTTTTCATGTCATCTTGATTTTAAAGCATTTTCCGGTTGGCTGTGGTTTTCGTGCCAACTTTCATGACGGTACCTCACAATGAAGCATAACCTCGCCGTTTTTACCAAACAATACAACATATTTTCTTAGCCCTAAGTCATGGCAGCGATTTTGTTTGGATATTTGTCAATATTTTCCAGACACGCAGCCAAATAGTACTTGTACACCAGGAGTAAACTTCCAAGACAAGTTTCCAAGACAACTTTATCCTTCACAATTTATGCGAACTGGTCAATTAGATATATTCTCTCATAGACAATGGATGAAAGATGGATTGATGAATATTTTTATGCTGATTGTTTTTTCTTCTGCTATTCAGGTTCATTTCAGACAGAAGTATAAAGAGAACACCAGAAAAACACATACGGGGGAATTGAAAAAACATGATCCTTTTCTGTCCATTAAAATCAAAAGAAAATTGAAAGGGGAACATCCATTCTTGTGGGTCCTACGGATACATTTCCATTTCCTGTACTTGCCCACTACAGCTGAAAATTGTAAATTATGTTGAATGATCATTTTCATTAGTTTCTGTGGTGTCATAGTTCTGTGATGATTGATTTGTTACATGGGTTATATTCAAACAAAACGAATGACTTGTAGTCTCGGCAGGAAACAAGTTTTTGGGAAGTATTCAATTCCTATATATATGTGATGCCGCTGAAAGGTGGCCCCCTTTTTAGATTGTTGACTATGAGTTCACCAAGACGAGCTCTTTAGTTCACCTCCTCGGTGGAATGCAGAAGGCTGTCTCTCCTGAAGAGACAGACCTTGGCGACACTTAGAGCCTTTATGGCTCTGCAATGCATTCTGGATCTTAATCCAGAATGCATGTCATAACATACATTGTGAATGTTACCAGATGCATTTGCACATCAATCGTGCCTCTCATAACCAGGGCGCACCTGACCAATCAGCGGCTTTCCTTCCATTGAGCTTGGAGTGTTCTTACATATGTCTGCATTATGACATCATGCCTACTATAAAAGCAGGTGTGACTCTGACCTTGGGGCACTTAGTGGTTGGCATTTGGTGTAGACATATCAAGTACTTACTTCATGTAGTTGACAGGCTGAAAGGGGACTCCTCTCAGGTTTGGGACTGCTTCAATGAAGCTGTCACCTTCTTAGTTATATTTTGCATTAAAGCTTAGTCTAGTAGAGCTGCTGCTGTACCCATGCACCTGCCACCACTATTCAGTTGGGGGATTAGTTTAATTTAAAAGCCTTTTTCCAAAGTTGATGGCCTCTCCACCAGTAGAGGCATGATTAAAGTTGCGAGCCACGCAGATTTCCGCCTCCAGCATTCCTGTTGCATCACATGTATCTATGTTTTGGTGGATAATGACACAATCAACAATTCTGGAAGATATTTTACTTGTGGAGTCTGTAATTGGGAAAATATGGTGTCAATATTGTCAAAAATGAAACTTTAGATCATGAAATATGTTATGTCACTATATTTTGTACAATATGGTAATATACAAAGTAAATTTCCTTCAGAATTGTTTATTGTATCATTTTCCACTGGAACATAGCTATATGAATGGAATATTTTCTAAACTTCTAAGACAAGTTTTTTTAAACGTTATCCTTCACAATTTATGCGAACTAGCCAATTAGATTTATTCTCTCATAGACAGTGGATGAAAGATGGATTGATGAATATTTTTATGCTCATTGTTTTTTCTTCTGCTATTCATGTTCATTTCAGACAAAAGTATAAAAAGAACACCAGTAGAACACATACGGCGAAATTGAAAAAGCATGTTCCTTTTCTGTCTATAAAAATCAAATTAAAGTCTTGTAGGTCCTTCGGATATATTTCCATTTCTTGTGCTAGGCCACTATGAGAATTTTAAATTATGTTGAATTATCATTTTCAATAGTTTCTGTGGTGTCATATTTCTGTGATAATTGATTTGTTACATGGGTTATATTCAAACAAAACGAATGACCTGTTGTCTCGGCAGGAATCATCAAAAGGAAGTATCTCATTTTGGGAAGTATTCAATTCCTATATGTATGTTTTGGTGGATAATGACACAACTAGATCTAACAATTCAGGAAGCTATTTGATTTGTGGAGTCTGTAATGTGGAAAATATAGTGATAACATTGTAAAATGACACTTTAGGTCATGATATATTGGTTATGTTACTATATTTTGTAAAATGTGGTAATATACAAAGTAAATTTTCTTCAGAATTGTTTATTGCATCATTTTCGACAGAAACATAGACATATGAATGGCATTTTTTCTAGAAAAAGTATTAAATTTTGACTTTTTCTGTCAGGGCAACAAGTCATGAGTTCCGTTTGAATATAACCCATGTGTTAGTTGTATTTTCATTTCGTGTGACGGTGGCGTTTACTCTGTGTTCCACCCCCCCTCCCCGGTTTCAAATGCGCGGTATTAAATACGACATATTGTCGTATTTTGCTTCTTTGTGGCTTGGAATTGTCCTTAGGTAATTTAAAACCTTCTGTAAAATCATGGAGTTACAGATGATAATCTGTATAAATCTTGATGATTGATTTTTGCCACTTTTTTCGGTAGTTGAGAGAAATATTCGGCGAGATCATTTGCTCAATTTGTCCTTTTTCGATACACATGAAAAATATTTAAAACATAGATGTATAAAATGTCACAAAATATCTCGGTAGATTCAAAGAAGAGGAGCAAAGTACAGAAATGGCAAGAGGATGCGAAAAAATGAAAGGAAAAGCAGTAATATGGTGTATGAGTAAATTCGGCCTTCGAGATCAGAAATTTTTTTAACTTTTTATTTTTTAGAAATATGTTTTGGTTGTTTATTTATGATTGAAAATGTCTATGATATTCACATTCACAGTTCTTGTATGGGATTTCCTAAAGATTCTCAACTTGTTGGAAAATCGTGGAATATCACAGCCATCCCTAGGTATGCCAGAAAAATTCAAATGTAGCTTAGATGTCCTTTTAATAAGATACTTTTTATTGTTCTAATTGGCCACCATTGTAAGGGTATGCAAGAATTTTATGATCTCCTAAAAAAAGGTAGAATTTTCTGATATTCCATCAGTGTGTACTAACATATATGAGAGAAGTAACATGATTTCTTTTCTTGTGATTCACAGATTTCTTTATAGTGTAGAAATGGATTTTTTTTTTTCATACGCAGGGTTTATTGATTGCACTCACTGCTTAATCAAAACACATTTAAAGTGCATCCACAAAACGAACTATTATGTGAGCAATTCAATTTATTGACAGAAACTCGTTTGACTTCAGGGCAAGAAATCAGTGGGGAGTTTTGGTAAGATAATACACGGAATATAAAATCCATTGTGCCTAGTGTCAGGATCAGATTGGCATGAGTAAATAATTAACAAGGTATTTATCTTACGTAAATTTCAAGGAAAAACGTAACATCGTTTTGTTTATTAAGCGAGGAAAAGATGTTATGAGCAGAAATTCATATTATGTGAGTAAAGGAACAAAAAAAATTATTCGATGCACTCGCTCTCTTCATGCACGCCACTTCAAAATAACTTGAAAGTAAAATCTTGGTCTGAAAAATCACAACCTGCATTGGCCTGTGTTGCAGGATTTGCAGTTTGAGCTTGGGAGCGCTTCCAGGTCTGTAATTCACTGTGCTCAATGTGTGGCGTGATGCCGCTCATACGTCACCCAAAACGGATTCATTCTGCTCTCATACTTTTATTGTCTTCATTGTTATAATTCATCATTTATCAAAGTTTATTTCTGCAATACAAAGTGGGTAAAATTTCAACAAAATGGAATGTTTTTATTCGATAGGGGAAGGATTGTCCATGACAAAAATCCTGTGCCATAATGTAGAACATCAGCAACACGCCTCAAAGTTATTTATGAACAAGACAGCCCTCCTGTGTGACCACAAGAGGTGTGCCACCCGCGGTGTAGCTACTACACCCTGTCCTGTCCTAAGGGGTACCCCTGTTCTGTTCAGAGGAAGTACCCCTGTCCTGTCCAGGGGACGACTTCCCCCTCCCCTCAGAGAGGACCAGTGACAGAATCATGGACAGGACTAGGGGTACCACTGTAAACAAACAAAGAAGCAAACAAACTGAAAACATTAAAAATTCTATCGTGAAAAACTAGAATGCAAGTAATGGCGGCACAGACTGCTGCTGGGAAACGTGAATTGTGCAGCTCAAAATGAATGGGTGTTATGCAACTCAAGTGCGTGCGAAAAATAAATTACATAGCTTATTTGAGTTTTTCCTATTTGGATATTTTCACTGAATTCGCTGAATTCCACAAAGCTAAAATTGTATAAAACATAGCTTGTGTTCGATATTGTGACAAAAGTAGTTTTTCCATTGGCAAATTATAAACAACTCTCTGCTCTGAAAGAAAGAAATTTAATTCTTTTGTAAAACTATAACAGTTATTAGGGATTTTTCTTTTCACTGAATTCAGTGAATTCACTGAAAGATCCAAACAGGGAAAACTCAGTTATCTACACTACCCTGATAAATTTAAAGAGGCTATATTTGTTGAAAGATAAAATGCTTCCACAACTTAATATGATTAAAAAACATTTTTACACTTTTATTATTTTAAAAATTTAACCAGTATGCATAGAATTGTCATTGTACTTCACCCACTTAGATTTTGATTTATTTTACATATCTTCAGCTTTGATATTCAAAAACAAAAAAAAATGTTTGGTGAATATTTAATTTCATTCATTTGAGGGGACAGGGTTCTTTGTAGATAGGGTCCTGGCCTTGTCCTAATTTTGGGGTAAGGGGTAATTTTGGCGACTTCGACTGAATTACATACAGAACATTAGGATTAACATTTATATATTGGTAAGTTTTATTTGGAAGGGGACCAGGTCAGTGCAGAGATCTGAATCCCGGCGGTGCCATAAGGGGAATAGTCGAAATTAGACACCAACCAATCATTGTTCAGAGGTGTGAAACAGGCAATTCAATTGGTCACTTTGCACCGAATTTTACTGTCTTAATTCTATAAAATTTTCCTAATAACTGAAGAATATTACCATACCAAATTAAAACGTTCAGTGTTGGGAGGAAGTTGACCTCAAGTTAAGAGCGGAAATAAAACAGATAGAACATTAAATAGAACATTAAGAATAACTTTTTATAGAACTGTCATGACCTCAGTCTCCCTTCAAGTTCAATTTTGTCCAGGCCGATGTTCAATGACCTCAAAATCAAAATCAGTTTTACTGATACAAGAGCAAGACAAAATTGAATGGTCAGATTTATTTCCAACACACAGAACATATGTTAAATTGCCGGATATCTGCTTGGTATCATGAATACTCATTGCTAGCTGCATTTCCTGAAACATCTCCCTCCCAAAAACACATCCGTACTTGAAAATAAAGGAATGTTTAAATTAAGGGTGGGTAGGGAGGGTGTTGGAAGAAATCTGAAACAGTGACAGTTGAGCAGAGGGCATGTGTAAATTATGTCCGGGCTAAAATGATATAAATATGATGTAATGCTGTTGCCCTTATAGAAACTTGCTTTTGTTGGCCATTTGGAAGCTGCAGTGTCTCGAGTCCTGTCCAGCAAAATTCATTCATTTTAAATTGTAAGGAACTTTTTCAACTAAAAAACTTAGTTGACAGGAATCAACAAAAATTGAAAAGAAATTAATTACTTCCGTGATTGGCATTGTACTAATCTACAACTCAACATAAAAATTTATATTTTTCAAAAGATGTGACATGATAAAAGGTGACATTTATAACATTCAATAAAATGTTAACAGTGCAAAATATTGAATGTGGGAAAAACAGCTGGTGACAACACGTAGAAAAAAACTAGTTAAATTGGTGCGGTCAGTTGTAAGGTCTTCAAATATATTTGAGCCCAGCATGAAAACCGTAGTTAACACATATCAACTTAGGTAGAAGAAGAAAATGGTGTGGTTTGTTGGTTACGCTCTTTTACCAACGGTTTTCGGCTTTGTAGTTTTCGGTAAGGGAAAATAATTTTTTGCCTCTTAATGCCCGAGCATCTCAAGGATCAAGATGGCGGGTGAATGCTTATGACAATGTGAAGAATCGTTGGCATAGCATGCAAAAACATTTTCCACATGGACAAGGACAGTTTGTAGGTGCAGAGGAGAGGGCAAACCATTCTTGCTAAACCTGATGTCCAAGTTGTCCACAGGAAGTTCTCATGGGCAAGGACAGTTTGTCCTCCTCTCTAACCATCATTGACAACTTTGACTTAAAATTTTGCAAGAGTAGTTTGAACCACCCCCCCCCCCAAAATGAATATCCTTGACAACTTCGACTTCGAATTCAGCAAAGAAAGGTTACCGTGAGGGTATCTTGAACCCCAGGCCTGGTTTGTCTCGTTCCAGTTAACCTGAAAGTATTGGATCTATTGTTATCATTACCAACAATTTAGTAATTTGATGCAGGCAACTTTATGCTTGGTGTCAGCGGTAATTAGAATGTTCATTTTCTGATCGTGAGTTCAGAAATGTTCCCTTACAGACGCAATACATTTCATTTACATAAAAACTAATTCGTTAAGTAACTGTAATCAATTATCGTAATTAATGTTTCTTTTCTTTCATCTTTGGTGTTTCAAAAAGATATTTATCAGTTACAATGTTTTTTTAAACAATGATTTAAGAGCGAAATAAACACATGACTACGTTCAAACTGAAACATTACCATTGTTCGAACGCGACTGCCTGCGATAAGTGAAGATAACTTTGTAGTTTTAAGGGGTACCCATACCAAGCGAAAACGAAAACGATAGCTACGTCGCCTGGGTGGACTATACTGATTCATACCAGCTGTATTCACACCGAGCCAAAGTGAAAGCAAAAGCGACATGGCTTTCTTGATCGCTTATGGACCGATCAGAGCAAAAGCGAAAGCAAAAATCACTTTCACTGAGTTTGAACAGACCTATAGAGATACCACCTGAGACCCGTCATGCCGATGAATTTTCATGTTCACTTATTTTGTCGTCGTGAGATTACATCGACAGAAATAGTATAAGTAGGAGATTTTAGACGTTTAAGAGGAAAATTTACAATTAAGAGTGATAAACTGTTACACAACACTTGTTGCAAAACCTCACAAACTTGTGTGGTTGTGATGGATACGGTTGAAAGATACCTACAGCGCTATTAACAAAACCATGAAACCGCAAACATGCACGGTGTTTAGGGGAGCGTTCAAGCTGGTCCATTCACAGCCATGGGTATTTTAAGAAATGATACCAGGCAAACTCTTGAACGGCCGCAAAGCCGTGAAGCCCTTGGCTCTGTGAATAGCGCTGTAACAAATTCATTGTTATAAACTCAATAAATAGTCCAGGTTGGCAGTCACTACGTCTCTGTACAAAAAAAGGAGTGAGACATAATACAGTAGTAATAAAATAACACTTAATTTATGTGTTTGTGTGGACATTTCTAATATTCAACATTTACATGTTAATTGATGCAAAATATTGGGCAGGAGACAAACAGCTGGCAAAAGTAATAAATTAGTGAAGCCAGCTGTAAATTTTTGAAATATTTGATTTCATCATGAAACCTTGCTTGAGCATCTCAATTTCTGTGGTGAGGAAGAAATTTGAGTCGTTTATCAGCTATGTTCTTTTCCTAATTGGACTGGCGGTTTTCGGTAAGATGATTCTTTTTCATTCTTTCATTTCTCATTGTAAGAAAAATTCCATGGCAGTTAAGATACTGAAATTTCTGTGCAAACAGGTCAATTAGAAAGACTTGAAAAAGATTTTAAAAATCACCGAGAAGTTGTGATATTATAGAATAAGACACAGAAGTGAAACAAATAAGATTTAAGAATATTTAAAGACAATCCGTCAATCTAATTTTTTGATCTGACGGAAAACCAACATAGAGGTTGTTGGCATCATAGGTTATGCGCCACTACAATGGGTATATAATTCGTAGTCGAGTTTTTTCTAAATTATACAAAGATAGCAACATTGTCAGCAAAGGCTTGCATAAAGAAGAGCAAAAAAAAATTAGCCAAAAAACTACCCCCATTGGGGATTAAACCTAGAGCCTCTTTATCAACGCACCAAAGTTCTACTGACTGAGCTAAGTCAACATTTGGTTGACAGTTTGAATCTTTAAGATCTTTGGTGTAAAGTAATGTTTTACTACCTTATACCTTATGTGAAGTGGTGCATGAAACAAAGTTCATTTCAGAAGTCTCTTACCCAACACATACCTGGCTTGCACAGTGAGTAGAGCACTAGAGTGATGATCAAGAGGCTCTTAATTTCAATCCCTACTTAGGGCAATCTTTTTGCTGAATTTATTGTGCTCTTCCCCAAAAAGCCTTCGTTGGCAACATGGCCAACTTTGCATAATTGAGGGAAAACTCGAATGTTACAAATAAATATATCATTGGTCACTCAAAAGTGCGAAGTTTTATAATGGTATGTTTAAGTAATCAAAACTATCGGCCCTAGTTGATGTTTAATACCAGTTTTTCATAGTTTCACATTAATTGTAAATAAACACGTATCAATTAACAAATGCACTATTATTTAAGTGAACAATAAAAGCAGAAATGTTTTCGGTAAGTGAAAACTTTCAAAAGCAGATTACTTTTTCCCAGCACTGAGTCATTTTGGTCTTGTGTGCACTGGTTACTGGTCATGAGCACCTTCATTGTATATTTGAATTTTGTCATGTGCACCTTCATTATATATTTGAATTTTGTGACATTCACTTTTTGTTATGTCATTGTGTCTTAGTAGTGCTAATCTTTATTGTTTTTTGTTATTTCTCCAGCTGTGACCGACACATAGCTAAACTTTGATAATGTTAATTTACCCTTTGGAGGTCTGAGACAATCCTCTATCTCCCCCCAAAAAAACTTTGTCAGTGTGTGACCATCATATTTGCCCAAATGCATGTTAATGAGTGCCCTGTATTTAGGGACATGAGCCACAGTGAGCCCCACGACTTAAGTATTACCTGTGCCACAAGCCAGACCTATGCTCATTGTAAATGATCTAACAAGGGAACATGCCTCATATCAAAAAGGTCCATTTCTAGAATGACAACTAAAACGGTTGAGTATGGTCTTTTGGTAATGGAGTTTTTAATGTTTCTGTGATGTTTTGGCAAGGAAAATAAACATTACGTCTTTTTTTTTAGGTCAAGATAAATGTCCTGCTACTGATTCGCCAGAATTGCCAATTGGGTCTACATCCAATGAGTATTTTGATGACACAGAACTTCCTGCTCCCAGTAAGTCAACAACTAATTTAAATTTCGTGCACTTCAAATGAGTTGACCAAACCGAAACGTAATCAGATACACTTACTATTTTATAATGATTAATTTAATTCGCATATTCACACCAGCTGTTGGCACCTACACCGTTCACTTTTTCTCACGTCTAATAATTTTTTACACTGGCTCTGGACATTGTCTACATTTTCTAAATATTCAATTTGCAATATTTGATAAAATAAATGAGATTGTCCAGACGAATCTCATGCAAAAATTTCACAATGGTCAATTCATAAGCTATCTTCTGTGAATGATTGTGTTGATTCATCATGACAATACTCGAGTTTTTCCTAAAATAGATCATTCTGCCAGAATTGTAGATCATTCTGCCAGAATTGTATTGGTTCAATATACTA
>JBCAUG010031143.1:0-10254 GCA_038406175.1 Haplosyllis leylae
AAAATAGAAATTTAGGGCCCTAAAATTCATAGTTTAGCTCTTAAACTGTATACTGGGGCCTCAAAACCTGGGGGTCAGAGGGGGGCCCGCCCCCCCCCCCTGGATCCGCTAGTGGGCCGAGACAAAGACCGATACGATTATGTACTGTACCGCAATTCCATCGGTCTCGGTCTTGGTTCGGTCAGTGTAAACACACCATAAGTGTGCAGCTACACTGACGTTACTGCAAAAAATATGTGAATATTCATTTATTGATACTGACAGTCTGGAAAAATGAAAGGATAACTGGTTTCACACTTTACAATATGAAGTGCAATTTTTGAGCCAGTGACGACAATATAATTTAGTCGTGATTAATTAAATATTCAAGATCTTTCGAAAATGGCCCTTTGCTTGGAGACGGTAATAATGTGTGGAAATGACAAGCCCAGAATTTAGAGAAGCCTTTTTAGTGAATGCTTGTACATAAAGTTATGGTTAATTAGTAATGAAAAGCACTTAATGATTAAAATGGTACTAATGCCATTGACAAGAAATACTTCAGTCACTACACATATCAATAAAATCATATACAGTGTATACAGCGTGCATGTACATAACTAGATTGCATACTCAATGATTGTGTTAACTGAAAGGAAATAATGTAATAAATAAAATAATAGCGAGAAGCTTGTTTAGCCAGCTTGGCACAAATTAAATACGTATCTCAAATGCGATAAAGGGTTTGTACATCTTTTACTACTAGTTTGTAAATAGTGACTTTTATTATGTGTATTTAGGAAGAAAAGTTACGGATTGTCTGAAGACAGTATTTCTATGTTGAAGTCAAAATGCGAAATATAATCAATATGTAAATGTGTACAGATCAAGTGTAGAAAACTTATAAACTTAGCCACAGCTTAATACTGTAATTATGATAATCATCTGTTTTTAAAATGATATAAAACCAGTTTTGTGTGTGAAGAAATGATAAATTATAAGTACTGTTGTGTGCTATATATTTATTATATACATTGTTAACAAAACCAGGCTCTAGATGCTTTTTGTAATGGTTTTAAAATAAGTTTTTGATATTGTCTCTTTCGTTTCTATTTTTCACACTTAGTTCTACGTTGTTGAAAGTAGGAACCTGTTAGGAAACGCAGATGCCCAAGTTGTAAATATTTTAAGCTAGTACAAAATGCATTGATTTTCAATCACATTGTTTATATCTTATGTAGGCAATACCTAAACTTCAGAAACCTCACTGGAGGTCCATCAAATTGCATCTTTTTGTTAAAGATGGAATTCTCCCAATGGCATAGATTTCTGTAAGCGCACACCCGTCGTTCGTGATCACAAGAAGTAATTCTGTTTGAATTTAAATTATTGTTTGTTGTCTTCTTTTCAGCAATATTATAGCAACAAAATAATCCATTTTGATGTTGGGAAATTATTTTGGAAAACATTGATTTATTATGCGTTTTTGTTTCAATTTTTTTAAATGCCAAAATATCAGGAACCTTGTTTATAGAGCTGCAATGAACTGTTGATTACAACGAAGGTATAAAGTGTGATGTGTTTCAAAGCCTTTCATGAAAAGTTGAACAAAGTTCTTCCAACACGTCAGTGCGCTATATTGACTAACGTTTGTAATGTTTAAAAATCAAAAGGGATGTTTTACACTACTAACAGAATGCAACGCAAATTCAGCTTCCGAGCTTGATATTTTTAATTGTAATTTATTGTATACATTTCTAAGATAGGATTCAAGCGTTATTCGGTTCATAAATAGGGTACCTAATGTATGCTATAATCAAAGTTTATGTACAGTCGGTGTATGTATCGCGGTCCGATTTTTTTTTTAGAAAATGAAAGTATTTCTCATGAAATAGCTATAGACGAACACGCACACTGCAGCACATGCTAAACAATCTTTCTCGTTTCATAGTGGAAATATGCACAACGATTTACCGAAAATGAACGTTTTAATGTAAATTTAGATGTACATATTTAACTTTGTTTCAAACTTTCGGTATGTCCACATCAACAAATGTTTGCTGTATATTGAGTTTAGCTTTGAATAGGTTGTTCAAATTGTAGACATCACAAAAAAAGACGGTGAACACCTTTATGTCTGAAAGCCATTGTGTGGTTTTCCTAATGAGAAGACGAAGAATTGTAAAAGAAACAGATCAACTAGGAAATTAATTGCTATTTGGGAAATTGTTTTTTTATTTTCTCAAGTTCTCCAAATTTTGAACTTTTCCTCCAGAAGTATTGTTGACATGCCAAATTTAATGTGTTTGTATAGATTGTCTTCTTGTATGCTCAATATAAATATTTATTGAGTCACAATATAAGTAAACCCAAATTTTACATCATGTTCGCTTTATGTACAAAAAGAAAGAAAATTTATTTACCTTTTCTTGACAATCCTAATTGACTATCCCACTGGATATTTTTTGTTTGAATTGCATTTCGTTTTGAATCTCAAGTTGATCTGTGTAGACTATTATTTATGTCTTAAAAGACGAATAGAGTAAAACCCACCAACTGTCTGCGGAGACTTAAATCAAAATGTTTACATGTATGAAGAAAAAGGGAATAAATCAAAATATATAAATGGCCAAATGTTGTATGCATTAAGAATTTTTACCTTTTCGTAACGAAGAATTTTGTTTCCTCAAGTTTTAAAATGTAAAGATTTGATTTGACGGAAAACACCCACTCATTGAGATTTCAGTACATTGAAGGAATATTTACATTTATTGTGTGCCATTTGCAGGGCTGAGTGGCAAATAACAAACGAATAACAAACAGGCATAATACATCTTTTATGAATAGGACAAATAATCATGGTAAATGAAAACGAGTGGAAATTGCCTTAGATCATGCACATGCATCTATTATGAATGGCCTTCACATTTGCCTAATGAATACAATTATGACACCGACAATACAATTAAATCAGAGGCACAAAGCAGCCAGCCTCCTAGTTTTCCAATAACATTGAGTAATTTCATTGTCTACAAACCACCTGTTTTTCTTGCTAAAGGATTGAACGAAAGTATTTGGTTTGTGAAGAGCCACTTTCTACATCGGTCTGATTTAAAATATTGACGATGTTGAGATATTTAAGACAACGGTTTAAACATTTTGTGTTTGTAAGTGTAAATAGGAAATTTTTAGAAAGTTATGAATGGTATGGTCTGTGAAAAGACGAAATACAATTGTAAGGGATTCCGTGCCAAGGGGAATACAGCCACAGTTAGTCTTAAAGTTTCGCATTTCTTTTTTTTTTTGCAGCAATATTTCGGCCGCAAGCTTCAAAATCGATACAGTCACGTTTTATGCCTCAATTTTCCTGTTCCATTATTGATCATTTGTGAAACATGTAGCAGAATGCACCCAATGTTTTCAGTTGATAAAACTAAAACCTATTGCAACGGAATCGGTTATTGATTAAGGAGGGGCGGGTGGGTTAATAGATTCATGTCAGACTTTGCGTGTAATTAAGAGTATGGAAACGAGTAATTTGGGGCTTCCAACAATAAAATAGAAAATGGATGACACGATGTAATCTTGACACGTCTCATTAGGCTAATAATGTTACATGCATTTATATACCGTATACTTCGCAATTTATTTCACCAGATATTACACACCTAAGTCTCTGTATTTGTATTTGTAGACCTGATTTTTTGAAATTTTAAAGCATTTGGCCATTTGTTCTGAGAAAATTTGTTGCACAGTTACAAAGACCACATTATTGTATGTGAGGTTTGATTAAAAACACAGTTGCAGTATCATTTATGAATGTTCTGTGGACAAATAATTTTCTACACGAGTCTTTTTCAACAAATAGATTTGGGTCACACGTCACGATGCGTATGGAAATAACCTAACCGTATCATGTGTGCAAAAAAAAAAAACAAAAAAAAAACGTGATCATAATAATCATTTTAACCGTGCTTTTTCAGAGTTATTTGTGATAGGTAGTGTTTGAGATATATCTATGCATCCTTTCTTTTGAAATTAATTCTTTGCGATTGAAAAAATTGTAATCACAAAATATGTATGGTGCCTCTCTTTAAAATAAGCATGTTACAGACTGCATAAAGACAATGAAAACCTAAATATCTCATAAATATCTAAAAGAAGATTAAATCAATTTTACAACCCAGTGTTTCCATTTTCCACGGGCATGTACTATCTAGGAGTGGAGTGGACATTCAGCATCATTTGTACAATGCTATTTGTAATTTTGTGATAAATTTCACGCAATATTGTGTAGATCTGTATTATATGTGATACTGTTTAGCAATAAAAAGGTTCATCGTTTTGTAAAGACAAAACCTCGACCATAAGATTTGGATTTTGTATTGGTTTGCCAACAACATTCTTGACAATGATTTTTAAAATAATAAATGCAAACAAAATTTGGGTGGTGGTCTTCGGCAAACCCCGCTGGTTGTTGAAATTTTAATCGCAGAAGATAGTCTAGACTTTTCAATATTTAGGTCACATGTTATCCATTTTCACAGAATATCGGAACTTTTTTGTCTTATAGCGTCACGCTTTGGAAGAGTGCATCTCTTTTTATTTTATTTTCCGTCGTAACACAAAACATGACGCAGTTTTAAGAAGACACTGATTATTTGGATAACAGTAATGGTGAGCGGGCAAGTATGTCTGAAACTCGCCATCACTTTAATATGTGTGTGTGGTATATTGTGTACTATGTGCAGAATTTAACAAATATATAATTTCGTATTTACTCAACAGATTCTCTGATTGCTTCAGAAAGATTTCTCAAAGACATATCAAACAGAGGTCCTTCGGCTCCGTCGCATTTTTTTACGGAACTCACGAGAAATCATGTTCGTACTCCAAGGTACATTGAAATTAAAAATTCATACCATATTCTGTGTAATCCTTCAAAACGTGTTGAAATTGTTTGGCTGTCCTCCGTTTATTAAACCAGAAGGACTATTTAGTTCGGTGAACCGTGCTCACATTACTCGTACCATAAAAAAACCAAGCCAGTTCAGTATAGAAACTTTTTCTGAACTGTCACAAAAACGTTAATTATGCAAGAGACGCTTGTTACTGATCAGCACAGACTTTTGAAGTGGACATGTTGAAATTAATTTTCAATGAAAATATCGAATTTATCAAGAAGTACACCTTTCAAATTGAAATGGAAAAGATTTTCTTCAGCATGACTTTTTGTCTCAACTCTACGTTTAATTATGTTTTATTAGCTACATTTGTGTGAGTTTAATTGAGCAATGCTCACATAGATATTACCGAGTGATTGATTTAGTGTGATTAAAGGAACATTTGTCTGAAGTATTGCGTTGCACATTGAATCAATATTGGGCAGAGTAGGGAATGAAATGCAATTATGCCTGAGCCCTTAAGGGGTTTCATTTAATTTCCAAATTGCATTGCCAGAACACCTTGTTAACGACAGCATGAATGCTGCATCGTGAAGCTATTTCGGAAATGTTTAGCTTGCACATGAAAACATTTACAGACTTTTGTTTACCATGTTTATCATAAATTACAAAAAAAGATAACGGGTTTGGTTTTTATTAATTTCAACGTCATAAAACATTACATTCTATCATATTTGAGCACGTATCATCGTCAGTGACTGATTATATTTTGTCTAGATTTTTCGAACAATCAGCCAAAAACGTAATATTACCATGTTGTTACCTAATTTAACAGACGTTACATTAAAGGATTTTTTCTAGAAAAGAACAATGCATTCATGTTTTTCCATGATAGCCTTCAAACCTAATTTGTTTGATAAGCTACATTTTTGAACAATAACTATATTTCTATTTTTTGAAAAGATTTCAATGGAAACATTGTTAACTTTGTGCGCAAATTATTGGGTAAATCGAGTTGGGAAAACTAAGGAAAACCCAGAATTAGAGAAAGACCAGACTTACAAGTATGAAGATGAGTTGCTTCTAACACAACCCAACGTAATTGCGGAAATGATATCACTTAGAATGTATGTTTATGTTAAAGTACTAAACACTTGCGTGGAAAGGAAGAAATCAAACTGGTCCTAAAATCTCAAATAGAGATGTAATCTGAAATGTTATCCTTAAGTTTTGGTTTAAAATGAGTTTCAAAGATAAAATTTCCTTTTTGTTGAACTTCATTGGTAACTGGAAGGAACAGACATAAATACTGCAGAATGATTGATTTAGTGTGATTAAAGGAACATTTGTCTGAAGTATTGCGTTGCACATTGAATCAATATTGGGCAGAGTAGGGAATGAAATACAATTATGCCTGAGCACATAACAGTTTGATTTAATAGTTTCCAAATTCTATTGCTAAAATGCCTTGTTAATAATTCCTGTAATACGTATTTGTTCGTTCAGCAAAATTTCACTTGGATTTAATGAAATTCTTCACTTCAGTTTTTTTCGTACAGAGAAATTGGAGTACGTGCAGTACATGTACATTCACACTGATGAAACCAGAGCCTTCTTACAAAACGTTCCATGCTTTCCGGGCAAAAATTGTGAGCACTCGTTGAAGTAATCACGGCAAGGATTTGTCTTGTCCAAAGTAAAATAAATCTGTTAAATATTGGTTGATTTTTATTGGAGAAAAAAAGAACTGTTGGGTAATACATGCAGCACATCAAAGGGAAACTTGATTCGAAATTCTTCCCAGTTTTGTGAAAAAAAATCAGCGTCATCTGTACTGCCCGTTGTGGTCTAATTGTAACATTAAATATGACAGCCTTGCATCAACATTACGAGGGAAACAACAACTACACCCCCCGCCCTCCACCGACCTTATCATGCCAGCCTACTTGGGGGGGGGGTCACTTGGTTAGAGTACTCACCCCCTCCCCTGCCCAGAATAGACCTAACTAAGGGGAAGGGGGTCGGTCACTTGATTATGGCACCCACCGCCCCCATCTCACCCTATCAGCTCCCCCCCCCCGCGACAGGATCTGGCCAGGATGTACCATACTCCCTTTACGCCAGACAGGACTTGCGGGGACAGGACCTCAACAGGACATACCCTACCCCTGCCTGTGGACAGAATCACACACAGAGGTGAAAACATATCTTCCCTCGTACTACCGCACGTCGTCGGTAATAATAACTAGTGTTTTTAGTACACAAATCACTGGCGTAAACTTTTATCCAACAGAACAAATCCTTTTTCTAAAGTGATTAGGTTAAACAGATCAACAAAGAACAAAGAAAAAGTCGTTAAATGTATTTTTCTGCACCAGGGCAAAGGAAAAATCATTGTGCAGAACGAATATTTGATGCAAGGCTTGCACTCGAACCAAATGTGTTTGTCAAATATCGTGTTTTACTGTCAGGAACATAATCCTAAATTATGTCTGACGGGATTTGACTATCAGAAAATTACATTTTGCTCAAACCGTAGTAACGTGACATAAAGCTGCGGTAATATTCATACTGAAAATTTACTGTGCATGAACAATTATTTGAAACTGCCAGCAAACATTTCAAGGAAAAGGTGACTGCACAAACTGAATCTTAAACTCAATATGATTTTAATACGTTGCGTGTTTGCTTTTATCTGGATCCAAAAACGTCTCAAACATTGCAGACTTTCTGATGGATTTCCTTGTCTTAATGTGACGGGAGAGTCTGTTGAAATAAAGCAAGTAAAACACATCATGTTTCTGAATGTTCTGTGCCCGTTTTATGTCGAAATGTCCTGATTTGCATGAAGATGTAATGCTGAAAATTGATAATCAAATGGCAATAACATTTTCTTGCATGCACAAAGGACAGATTATAGTAGAAAAACCCGTATAATTCAATCTGGGGAGAATATTCCGCGTTTCAGTTCATGTGCCACAGGCAGCGTGGTCTATTTCAGCTTCTGTCATTTTTAAATTCGTCATTCGGGTTTTTCACGATATGCATTTCTGTCAGATTATCGGACAGATCTTTACACAGGGAAGAGCAAAAAAAAAAATCATCAAAAATTTCCCCCAATCAGGATTGAACTCAGGACCTCTAGATCATCACTCTAATTTGGTGTTTTTGCACCTTTCTTCTGTCAAATTGACCATGCTATGTCATAGCTAATGTGATACATTATACATCTAAACTTGTTATGCTGTCCTGTGATAAAAAAATGTTACAATGTTTGTCTTCAGTTTCTCATGGTTTTGTGTTTGTAAACATGCCCTGTACCATCAAGCTGCTTGTATCTTCTGTTGGTTACATGCCAACCATAGTACCTTACACAATGAAATTTTCTATTAATTACTTTGCAACATTTATGAAGCAAAATTTTTATGGAATAAAGAGCATTCTCCACCCAAAAATAGAATCAGTCAACGGAAGGGAAAAGCTTACTTTTTCCATTTAATTGGATCCTTAGCAAAGCATTCTGACCAGCTTCTTATTTTGTGTGCCACATTACCATGACTACATAGTTTTGATATGTTGCACCACTCATTCAGTATCTGTTTTGTCATGGAATTACGAGTCAATCTATTGGGTTATTTCTGTACCATTTTAGGTAAAATTTTGTTAACATATAGTTAATGTTTTGGACCTATTTTAACCATTTTTAACTGTTTGCACCAATTCTAACTGTTTGCAACATGTATCTAATATTTCCAGTAGGTAAGACCAATGGCTCAAGCTGGTATTGACACCATACAGCAGAAATTACAATGGTTATGACTCCTCATAGTACAGATCTGACAGGGAACAAATCATGCAAGATAACAGAGGCTCTTCAACTGATCCAGGAGTTGTACACAGTGGTAACTGGACAGGACACTCAATGGCTGCACTGTTTCCACAGGGAACTCTGCCAACTGCTTGGACCACTGGCAGATGCCCCCCTCACCCTCCAAGGAGCCAATAGCTATGTACATTTACATACAATAATTAAATTTGTAACAGTTGTTCATACACTTTAACTGATACTACCGTTGGATTCCTTGTCAAAAATCATGTCAAAAGTGGTGCTACATGCTCCGATCTGATAAATATTAGCTGAGTTATGAAGGAAAAACCAAAATGTGATGTTTTGTAGCCACAACATTCATAAAATGTGCACTAAATGTAGCAGTATTTGAAAAATAATCCTACCTGAGGGTTAAGTCCATTGATGTAGAAGAAGGCAACGAATATTGGCCTGAACTGGTGTGGTGGTGGTATCCAAAAATATTTTTGTATCATATTTGGCCATTCATTGAATGGTCCAACTACATCAGTAATGTCCTCAAATAACTGCCACACTTCTGAAATGTCTCTTAACTTAAGATCCATAACATGAAAATGGTTGTTGGCATCAAATTTTGATGAAACATTAGTATCTGTTTTCCTTACCGTTGCCATTTTGTGTCCACAATGGGTACCTGCCACACAGCATCACTGTAATAAGAAATGCGTGTTCAGCTGGACAGCAAGAAAGAATGGGGGCAGATGCCATTAATTCTTTAATTGAAAATTTGCAGTTATATTAGTACAGACATGATAGAATGCAGTGTTAAAATATTGCAAATAAAGTAAACATAAATACCAATTAATGTGTAATGTTATTCCACTACACAATGTCAAAAAATGTCTGAAACATGATGTCTTGAATGATAATGGAGGTAATTGTCTCTATTTTTAATTGTTTGTTTTTCTGCAACAATTAGAAAATTATAAGATTTAAATTTCTAATTGTTGCCGTACATGAATATTGGCCACATTTACAATGTCCTTGGAGAATTTCATTCAATGCAAACAATTATTTGTTGCAAAAAAAATGGGCAGTTTTATTACCCTTGTTACCAATTATTGACCCAGCAGGTTGGATTTAGAAGATCAATATTCAAGGAATAAAGTAAGAATTTTCACTTTCCATTTGAGCAACTGCAGAACAATTATATGCCTCATATGCATCTCTGATGCTGTTATGCTAATGCCGTTTGATATAACACAGAAAAATAAACTGCTTTATTTCCGTGATTGATGTAATGGATTTCCTCTTTTCATGTCATGGAAATCATTAGGCATAAATCTTTATGGGTGATATTTTTAGCCTACACAAATATTGATAAGCCCTTATATCTGTCTTTATATTGAGTAAATAAAGAAATTCACAGATGTAAGTCCAACATCAAGTGACAGCATGTCTAAACTGGACAAACCAGCTTACATCATGACAGTTTCTTCTTTCTCTTGCTCCTAATTCTTTTACATCAGGACTTGGTCAGACACTGAATTTACTCGGGAGTTT
>JBCAUG010031154.1:0-10254 GCA_038406175.1 Haplosyllis leylae
GCAACAGCAGCAGACTAGTGTCTGCGGTGTGATGTGTTTGGGTTGGAGTGTGTTCAGCGGTGGTGTTGGCTTTTATCACAATAAGACTGAAGTCTCAACTGGCACACGAAGGGTTAAGCCTAGTTACTATGTGGAGCACTGGTTCCTGTGTGAAGCACACTGCTACTGAATAGAATGCTACCTTAAGTACTTGTGGTACTTGAACTTGATTGGCTCTGACTAACATTTATAGCCATTGGCTACCCATCTGGTTGGGTCCTTCATGAGGCTCCCAACTGAGATGTGTAATCGGCAGCTGCACGGCAACTTGGGACTTCGCAAGCTCCCACACCACCCCCCCACCCCCAGTTTAACAAAGAAATTAGACAGAATTTAGGACCAGGTGACCTGAAAAACCAGCCGTTATAATTGTCAATGTTTACAAAGAGAGTGTAGTTATTCAAAATCCCCATGAAGCTATTTTTAGTGGTTCTGGCTTGGAACTCCGATTAGGTCATCCAATCAAGTGCATTTTGCAAGAACAGCTTCAAGAAAGACCAGCACCAATAACAACCAGGTTCTGTAATCTACGCCGCCAATCATATTTCGTACTTAAAATGATCAAGAGATCTAGTTTCAGGAAATCATGGTGATCACGGTAACCAGTCGACAGGATCGCCAAAACCCATGATGGAAATAGGGAGAGAAAACATCAATGTATACAAATAGCAGCATGAGCAGGACCAACAAGCTCATCTTTGGCTGTTTTTAGCAAAAATGTCACGAAGTATTAGCACAGGTTTAGAGGGTATATTTTATTTTGCTTATTGTGATGTAAGCAGGTAAGCGTGGCCCTATAAAAGCAAGTAAAAATTTAAATCTTGCCCCACAACTGCTTTCCCTCTGAGCGATAACACACATATCAATCTAGAGTTCAAAAGTTTCAAAGTTTTACAACAAGTTTCAACGTATCGCAATGCATTGTTTGACTCAATTTAGACAGCATTATCACCTGGAATACTGCTATTCATCAGGCATACTGATCTGAGCTGGTTTTTTGCATAGCCAGGCAGGTCCAGGCCAAGCAAAGCAAATTTGGTAAAATTTAGATCTAGTGTGTCTTGTCAGTCATCCAGTGTAGTGTGCAGTTACTGCACCCTCAAAGTTCAAAGAGGTTGGTTGTGAATACCAAACACTGTCAGCATGGCTGAACGGGACAGCTGCAAGTCTCAGTTCATTAACACAGTACAAAAATTTAAATGCATAGTACACATCAATGGGGAAAAGGCATACAAAGGTCTCATCTCTGAACTAAAAGCT
Source organism: Haplosyllis leylae (assembly GCA_038406175.1). Taxonomy (NCBI): domain Eukaryota; kingdom Metazoa; phylum Annelida; class Polychaeta; order Phyllodocida; family Syllidae; genus Haplosyllis; species Haplosyllis leylae. Next base: position 1,300 of record JBCAUG010031154.1, read on the forward strand.
ATTTCTTTGAAGTTTGTAGGTGGCCTGAAGGATGCCAATGTAGCCGAGGTACTACACTCCATCAAGAAAAGGGATGCCAGCCACTTTCAGCAGAATGTGATGGTCCAGCAGGTCCAGTAAAATGGAACCAACCTGGTGCCAGCAGCAGGCCAAACATGGGATGACCAAATGAAGAAGCTGGTGACCGACCTCTTCAAGCTGGCTGGTGATACATCCATGGTATTGAAGGAAGTGTACAAGAAAATTTCTACTCTCAGGGGTAAGCTAGGTACAGATGAATTTCTTAGTGTTATAAATGGGCTTCCCCTACCTGCACCAACGATTACTGTACTGCACAGAAAGGAGCCAGAACTTGGTTTTGATGTGGACAAGGAGAGAATTTGCAACCACATGCCACAACCAGCTCTCTTAAAGGGCAGCCCACTGGCTACCATTCTTCTTCCCTCACTCATTTAGTCATGCTTAAAAACCTGTTAAGGAGTAAGGATAAATACACCATTGCCAAAGCAGTAGCCGATTTTAATGTCAGTTATACAGTATTGAAGAGAGTCATTTCAGGCATCAAACCGAAGGGTGGCTCATTTTATGCCAAGAGACCAGCAGGGCAGGACAAAACTGATACTCCTCAACCAAAGAGACCCAAGGTCAAACCAGTGGTCCAGACACAAGAGGACCTACAAGCCAAAGAACAGGTAGATGACTTACAGTGTAGGTATTGTGGTAAGTCGTGTCAATCAGAGGTGGAGTCGGTAAGCCACACAAAATCAAAACACCCCAACCAAATGCACAATTTTGTTTGTCCTTTCTGTCCTGAGAATTTCAGCAGGTACATGCAATATATTGAACACCTCCCAGTGCACAAGGATGAGAAACCAATATGTCATGTTTGTAAAAAGGTCTTCAAGTTGGTGTTCAAGTTAGAAAAACATTTAAAAGAACATGATATTCAGCCTCCAGAACCAGTTGTAGGTACTTCAGGCAATCCAAGTGACCAGCCGCCAGAGCCGCCAAAAGAGACTGGTGAAGGTGACGACACCCATGAGCCAGCTGCAGCAGGTGACCAAGACGACCAGATGCCAACATTGGCAGAGCAGGAGGTACCCAAAGTTGAGACACCAAAGAAGGACAAAGAATTAAAAGGTCATAAGAAACAATCAGAGGTATTCAGTATAATCTACGAGAAACCTGGTTACAAGCCTCATTTTCATAAGACCACAGCTTTCTTGGCTACTGCAGGTGACAAGTTCAACCCCACAGGGCCCACTTGTACCCAGAGGCCTCCAAACTTGAGGATCTAGTGTCAATAGGTCCTACCTCAGACTCTGAAGAGCCTGGGGGAGTGTACATCCCCAATTGATGGGAACTTTGTATGCTCATTCAAGTATCAATGTCTGAATGGCCAGGGCTGTTCAGGTGGATGAGCAACTCAAGAAGTGCAGCTTTATCTGCCATAGTCCTAAACATTTCATTAAGGACTGTCCTATGGCAAAAAATGTCAAGAGGCCCCTTGTCTTGAAGGGTCCTCTCAAAAACTAATCAGTGACTGGAAAGTTAAGGACTCATTGCTCTATGCCCATTCAGCCAGTGTGGCAAATCTCTCAGCAGCAAAACAAGTAAAGCTCCCTAAGCAGGCACCTTACTTGAACCCTGACCCATTCCAGCACTACATAGGTCCTAAGAATCAAGGGGAGGCAGTGATTGATGGAGAGTTGACCACCTGTCTATTGGATAATGGGGCTAAACTCAACTTCATGACCCCAGTCAGCAGTCAGCTACCTCCCATAAATGGCCTAGGCGGGCTGTTCCTCAAGCCCAAGGCTTCATTATCATAAATGTGCAAGTACCTTGTGTTAAAGGGTACAATGAGGACCAGATAGTAATAGTCCTGGATGATGCTAACATGAAACATTGCCCTTTTATCCTGGGGACATCCATGCTCTACCGAGTGATGGAGGTCATAAAAGAAAGTAAGATTGCCAAGTTGGCCACTCCATGGGCCTCCTCACACATCTCTTGGCTGATGGAAGTGTGACTGCCTGTATGGGGCAACTCCCTTTCCCAGATGTAACCAATAGAACTGTGACCCCTGCTTCAGTGAATGAGGTAGTGCAGGCCAGTAATAGGTTTTTAATTCCCCAATTTGCATATAAGATTGTCCATGGACGGACCAGTCTTAAACTCAGGGGATGTAATATGAATGCTATGACTCATGGTTTGGAACAGAGGTCACCTTTACTCCCTCTAGGGGTGGGGGTCCTCAGTTTCTACACCACCCTGGCCACAGGGAGTAATCGAGTTATGGTAGTGCTCAGAAACAGTACCAATGACTGACTGGAGGTGAATAAAGGGGTGCCCATTGCTAGAATGGTTCCATGCTAATCATTCATGGTGAGTGCTGCCTCCAGTCACCATCCACTGGATAAGGCCATGTCTGAGGCTGAAAGACAGAGTGCTCTTTTGGAAAAACTGGACCTATCTGGGTTAGAGACATGGCATGCTGATTTGACGGCCCAAGATAAGAATCTGTTGAAGGAGTACCATGACCTTTTCTCTCTTGAGAATCATGAGATTGATCATACCAAGATAGTACAATATAATGTTGTGCTCAAGGACCCAGAAAATCCAGCTTTCATGTGCCTCCACAGGTAAATGAGGTGAGACAACACCTGAAACTCATGCTTGATGTGGGAGCTGTCTGTCCAAGCAACAGTCCATGGTGTAATGCTGTGGTGTTGGTGAGGAAGAAAGATGGTAACCTGCAGTTCTGCATTGATTTCAGGAGGTTAAATTCCTTAATGAGTAAGGACTCCCACCCATTGCCTCACATCTGTGAGACACTAGACAGCCTGGTAGAGTCTGCCTATTATTCCACATTTGACTTAACATCAGGATTCTGGCAGGTCCCATGTCAGAGGAATCCAAGCAGTTTACAGCCTTTACTCTAGGTAGTAATAATAATAATAATTTATTTGGTACTTGTTACATGTTGCACTTATGATTAAATGTGATGTTGGTCATTTATTTACATGTAAAGATTGATCTATTTAATATGAAGCCAAGTACACAGGAGTAATGTAAGTCATACATTGACTATGTGTATATAACATGATGTACACCCTTAGGTTTTCTCGTTATACAATCATATGAAGACTTTGTTTTGAATTTACTAATGTACAAACTTTGGATGAAAATGATGATTATGATGCAAGATTGAAAAGAACACAGCAAATGTAAGGTTAACCAATAAATATACAACTGTTATAATAGTTACATTCTAGGTTTAAAACCAATGCAAAGTTCACAATATCATAATATATATATCTGGGATAAATAGGTTTAATACTTTTACCAATGTATACATATTATTGATGTATATAACATCCTTTACTGAGGACTAAGATTTGTTGTTACCACTCATAGTGTTCGTAAGTTTTTTCCTGTTGAAGATTTAATGTACTGTAGTCAAGTGACTTTTTGCAGTTCCATCTATGTACATTCTGTACTTGCATTTACACTATGTTACAATTCAATACTTTTATAATAAAATACCTCTATTTATACATCTGTTGGTTCTTGCTTTTTCGAGTAATTGCTTTATGATCTCAATACTATGAGTTCTATTTTTGTATGCAATATCGGTTTTTACCACACATAATGTTCTATATCATATTTGCAACAATCATCTATCGTATTGATAGTCTTTGCGTTACCACGCATAATGTTCTGTGTACTAAGCAAAAGTTTTTGGATATAGATGGGTTGATATCCAATCCATAACGCCATCACACAAAATGTACAGTATTCAAGTAAATTGACCTTTCCTGTCCACACATTAGTGTCCCAATCCATAGTTTTATCACATATAGTATATAGTATCAATGCAACATGATAATATCGGAGTAACAAAATAGTAAAATATGAAATAAAGTATAAAGGTAACTCTAAGTATTGTTACCAAGCATAATGTTTTCAGTTCGAAAAGATAGTTTGTTTAGTTTCACTTTGTCTAGCAGTTTGTGACTTATTTCTTTGCACATTTATGTCTAAGACGTTGGCTGGCGAACCTGAAGTCCCTTCTACAGTTTTTACACGAATAAGGCTTCTCATCTGTATGGGTCCTCATATGCTGTTTTACATTATGTTTATCTACATGTTTGTACTCACAAAAGTCACATTTAATGGGTTGGCTGTGATGCTCTCTGATGTGTTTCTTGAGGTCACGTTCTCCGCTGTAGGATGATTGACAATTCAGCTTGTTGCAGTAGAAGCAATTGTCTTTGACATGTTTATTTGCATGATCATCTCTTTGTGATTTAAAGGGAAATGTCATTTCACAAAATTCACATCCATATTCCTTAGTTTTGTGCTCGTATTTATGTTTTTTCAATGAAAGAGGATTGTCAAACACTTTCTCACAGTTCTTGCATTTTAGTTCATCATGAGTAGATTTGTAATGCTGGTTGATAGTTTTGACTGTGGGGAACCTTTCACCACATAGATCACAACGAAATGAACGCTTCTTTACCTTTCACTGCAGGTCTCAGTCTTTATGATACTTCAATCCATAGGAACAATATCTGAACATTGCCTTCTTTGCCGGTGGACTGTTTTTAGCAGCATGGGGCTTTTGGTCCACTGGTTCTGGATTTGTACTGTCCACTGCTTCATGAATTTCAGTATCATCTGAGGGATAAGGTTATCATCTACTGGTTTCGGTATTCTGGGTCTCAGCACATAAGTTCTGAATATTTTTGGTTTGGACAATTTGTTTTACAATTGCTCTTAATCATCTGTTGAGTGGCTATCCGAGCAGATGATGGCTTCTGTAATGGTCTTATTTTGCCATATTTTTGCTTTTTAATGGGGCATTCTTTGTCACTGTTGGAGCTATCCTCATGTTGGCTTTTAAGGTTCACACTCTCACCGATCCTGGTTAATGAAACACTAAGGGTCCTTGATGAGAAATCTGGATAGTATTCGGCAGTTTTATTTGATGCATCACTACCACACATAGTGATGACTGTGTCGTCTAATTTTGTTAGTGACACACTCAAAGTGCGTGACATAATGTCTTTGTAGCTTGCAGTTGTACTCCCCATGCTAGTGGAATCATCAGACTGGTGAGTCAGCACTATTGCATGTTGGGAAAGGTGGTACAAATCAACAACAGTAGTCAGACAGTTTACTGTAGTGATGCTTGACATTACCTCGCATAGTGGTGGCATCTCCTCATGTGTACTTATTGTCAGTGTTGCATCACTAGATGTTACCTCGCGTAGTGATGACAAGTCAGTTCATAGTCTATTGTTTGTGTAGAATCATTTGCCTCTTCGGTCATGTTCTGGGGTGATTGTCCCTGGACGTGGCTGCTTTGAGCCAGTGGAGGTGCATCTGCACTTTTGCTCGGTTCATGGCTGAGACTGGAGTGTTCAGTTTAGTCCACAACATCAGTTACCTCGCATAGTGATTCATTGGCCATGGTTGATGTTTCTACGCATAGTGGTGAGGTATTTTCGGGTAGAGTATAAGTCTTCTGTATGCAGGGGAACTTCAGGCCAAGGCGTTGCATCACTGCTGTGTGTTTGAGAAACCGGTTTCACTGCTCTGCCATTTTCATAGTCATAAGTGATGTCTTGTAAAGTGTCAGAGAAACTCTTGAGGCTGTGTTGTTGGCATGTAGTATGCTACGTACATCCTCTATATGAATGTTTTCCACAGTGTTGTGCTGGACAAACTGAGTCAGTTCACAAGTAGCCGAATGTTTATCCAAGATATTGCTGGTCATTGCATCTATGAGCTCCTGTTTAAATTCCTTTGTGATGCACTCTGGGTGTAGGAGTAATTCTCTGATTACCCTATTTGTTGGATCAATTTTAAAACAGAATCATCAGGTTCAGTTTTAATGTTCACTGCAAAGTTGCTGTCAAACAGAGAGACTGATAAGGTTGCTTCTGGTTTGGGTGGTTCGGGGATATCAATCTCCTCCTCCCTTATAGTTGTTTCGGAGTCATAGTCTCTCATTATGAACGTGAACATCTGCTTGTTATCAATTCAATGTACCAGACGTTTGTGTTGTATACTATCAAGGTCAACTGCAGGAAGTTGTACTGCTGAGAATGGTCTGTGGTGTAAAATGCCAAACATCCCTTTACCAATAAACAGAAGGATAGTTTCACACATTTTGGACAAGATTCCTAATGTCATAGATTGAGTTCTCTTAACAGGGTTGTCATAGCCAGAATCTGGATGCACTAAGCGACCCGGATGAATAATAGTTAATCACTGAGTATCCATAAGTCCCAATCACATTAAGTGACCGAAGTGGACCACAGTCATGGTTGAGTGACCTACCCACTGAGCGCCCTCTGCCAGGGTGCACCACACACGGTGATACTTATTACTTAAGGTACTCATTAGCCTGATGGGGCATGATTTTATACTTGTATGATGAACCTGTAACTTCCACCTGAAGTATGACAATAAACTACCACTGTACAGATACCTCACAAATGTATTAGAGTTATCTATACGGACCGCCAAGATGATTGCACTTGCAGATATTTGGTATGTCTACTGTATATGGGACAGCTTTAATATAACCGTATCCCCAGATGTATCAAACACATTCTACAGTTCTTAACCAACATACACGGGTATTGTGAATTTATCACTGAACAAGGCTAAATTTGCTAGAACTTGGAAAAGTGCTATTTTAAGACCCCTATTAAAAGGCAGAAAATTAGATTCTGTCAAACAAAACTATCAACCGGTCAGCAATCTACCTTTTATATCAAAAATAGTGGAATCAGTGGTAATGAGACAATTTGAAGAACACTGTAAAACTAATGGATTAAAAACTGAATTCCAGTCCACATACAAACATCACCATAGCTGCGAGACATCTCTTCTTAGAGTGTTAAATGAAATGCTTTGGAACATGGAAAACAAAAGATTTAATATAACTGTGAGCATTGATCTAAGTGCAGCATTCAATACAGTGGATCATTCTATTATGATTGATGTCTTGAACAATTATTACGGTATCACTAGTGATGCCCTTCTTTGGTTTAAATCATATCTTTAACCAAGATCAATGAAAGTTTGCATTGGCAATTCTTACTCAAAACAAGTGGATATTAAATACTCAGTTCCTCAAGGCTCTGTTGCTGGTCCAAAATTATACAGCTCTTGTGCATCTACAGTATCAATAGTTTTATCTTATTCTTTTTTCCTGAATGCTTTTGCAGATGATCATACAATAATGAATAGCTTTGATCCAAAGAAAGATCAGGAGAAAAAATTTAATTCCTGAACTTGAAGGAAATCTTAATAATATAGGTACATGGATGGATCAAAACAGACTAAAAATGAATGTGAAGAAAATAAATTGAATTTATGTATACTGGATCAAGACAAATGTTGGCTAAATGTAATGAAAACAGCATCAAAGTCAGAAACAATACCATTAAAAGGAAACTAGAACTGAAATATTTGGGTGTCACTTTGGATGAAAGGCTTTCTTTCTAGCTACATGCTACAACAAAATGCAAAGTTGTGATGGTAAATCTGTTCAGGATAACGGTTAATAAGAAAACACTTTACTCATGAATGCTGTGAAATACTAACACATGGATTGGTCTTGTCACCTCTGGATTATGCAGACGCAATCTTGTTTGGAATCTCAAAAAAAACTTATTGAAGATGATGCAGAGTGTACAGAACTTTGCTGCCAAAACTATATTAAATAAACACAAGTATGACAGTGCCACAGAAAGTTTGAAATCTCTTCACTGGCTACCTATTGAACAATGAATTAATCACAAACTTCTGTCCTTGGTTCATCAATGTGTATATGGTGATGCCACAGATTACTTAAAATGTTTACTAAATGATTCAGTTGGATCTAGTAGATCACATGATCCTTTAAAATTAATGGTACCATATGTGAAAAACAAAAATTTTGTGGGAAGATCATTCATTGTTGTAGTTCAAAACCTTTGAATTCATTGCCAGTCAACATTAGAAACTGTATTGATTTATCTAGTTTTAAAAGGAAATGTAAAACTTACTTGTTTGAACATTATTACTGCACAGACAATGTTTATATGTATTCCCAATATTTAAATAGACACCACATTACATACTGTATAATTTGTGAAGTGTTTCCAATACTGTAAATCAGTGATTTTAATGCTTTTTAAATAAATAAATCTAAATCTAATCTAATGTTCAGTACTACAACCCCCTCCCCTTAGGGATTCAAGTGACATCAACTCATGTGACTCTTATTTTCTTTGTTCCAGAAGCACTTAACCCTTTTCCTGCCACCATTTGATTCTACTATACCTAGTGCTATGCCAATAACAGATATATCTGTTCTCATCTACTTTGTCCTACAGGGCCATTAGCAAGAATATCTGCTTCACCCATATATGGACATGAATGTCCCAAAAGTGCAAATATACCTTGACATCACAGCTGAGGCTTGCTTTGACCATAGATCTAAGCTGCAGCCATAGATCTAGATCTAAGCCACTGCCATAGATCTAGATCTAAGCCACAGCCATAGATCTAGATCTAATCCATGGCCATAGATCTAGATCTAAGCCATGACCAAAGATCTAGATCTAATCTGCAGCTGTAGATCTAGATCTAATCCATGGCCATAGATCTAGATCTAAGCTGTGGCTATAGATCTAGATCTAATCTGTGGTCATAGATTTAGATCTAAGCTGCAGCCATACATGTAGACCTAATCCATGGCTGTAGATCTAGATCTAATCTACAGCCATAAATCTAGATCTAAGCCACAGCTGTATATCTAGATCTAATCTGTAGCCATAGATCTAGATCAAAGCTGCAGCTGTAGATCTAGATCTAAGCTGTAACAGTAGATCTAAATCTAAGCCACAGCCATAGATCTAGATATAAGCTGCAGCCATAGATCTAGATCTA
>JBCAUG010031165.1:0-10254 GCA_038406175.1 Haplosyllis leylae
AAATTGTAAGCTATTCTAGGTTAACCAATTCACACTCACAGAGTGAAACTTTTCCAATTTATGCGCAACCTCATGCCCAGATACGTATAGACTTTCCGATTTGTAAATGGGAGAAAGTCTGAAAATGGGTGGGTTGGGTGGGTGTTTTGAATTAAACCAAGGAATGAATGACGTCAGTGCTGACGTCCTGACGTCAAGGCAACCTTGACATCATGGTTGCATGAGCCCTTTCCTGCCAGAAGCTCATTTTCTTCGGGGGGGTTAGCAAAACTCATTTTATTAATTAATAAAATGAAGCTTTGCCCCCCCCAAGAAGAAAATATGTAATAATTGAAGTTGATGAGGTTTATTTCAAAACAAAGTGATACAACATAAATTGGCAAGTCATGGAAACTATCAACTATCAGGGTAACTGCACCCAAATGGTCTATATTAAGACCCATCAGTCTAATTGATGACTGAAATCAGAAATAGCAAATTGTAAGCTATTCTAGGTTAACCAATTCACACTCACAGAGTGAAACTTTTCCAATTTATGCGCAACCTCATGCCACGTATTCCGAGGTTAAATGGTTGTAACCATGCAATCGAGGAATTCCCCAAGCATAAATTGAAACTGCAAGAATAACGTGATAAACATTTATTAATAATTCAGTAACAATATAGCAATGGTATGCATATAAATAAGTATGTATAGTTTAGAATTTGAAAAATGAATAGAGATTACGTTGTATTAAATTAAGATAGTTGACATGGTTTTGGGAGTAGATATTTAGGTTCGTCAGTGAAATGGTGCCCCGAATAATGCATTCTTTTACTCGGGTAGTCCCAGTTCTTGTCATTGTGTCGTCTTCTTTGAAACATATTATGCACTGTTTCATCATCTTTTTCACGGATGCGTCTTTCATCAACTTTGGCAGGTCTTCGCGGTCCGAGTTCGTATCAGACACAATTTATTCTTAGGAATTCTTTGGCCAAAAAGATTTCTCTTTTATGAACGTTGAATTTGAAAGCACTATCGACTGCCTTCCAGAATGCAGCTACCCCTTCCAAAGTAAATCTGTTGTTTATTACTAGGTTTGAATCATTTGGGTCCCAAATTTCTTTTAATTTGAGAACTCTCATATTATCCACCGTTTTCAATATGGATTCCATCGTGTTATTATACTTTATTCTGACCTCATTCGTCCACAGTTGGTGATGTAGTGGAAGAGCATTCCAGTATATGGCTGGCTCATTATCTTTGATAGCTTTAACCAGTAGGAATCTTTTCTTGTCATCAATCAATTTCCTGATACTGTTAGCTAGCCATTCGATCCAGGTGCCTATCATTGTAGCCACTCCATAGTTTTCGTAGTTCAGGAAGTTGATGAGCTCACTGTCTAAGAATACTATGATGAATTTCGGTAGTGTTTTTTCCTTGTTTAGCACAGTTCCCACAGTGATGTGAATTCTGCTCAATACGTTCTGATTTTTATCATTAAATTTGCTACTGCAGTAAGAAGTAACTTCAAAATTCTCTTTCATAAAGAAACTGGAATTCTTAGCTTTTTTGTAATGCGGCCCGAATGTTTGCGCCAGCCAGTTGTCTCCAATCAGCCACAGCTTCTCCTTACCTTTTGGTTCATCTACAAATTTAGTAACAACATTCTATATTTAACTATTGATGTATTTGAAGACAATATTTGATCTCCATCTCCCCATACGTCTGACAGTCTCTAAATCATAGGAAAATTTTATTAAATCCATCATTCTTCCTATTCTTAGGCTATGGAAACCATACAAACAATGGTCTAATCCAAGATTATCAATGCTTTGTTGTAGAATTTTCCTGGCATGTTCTGCTTTCACTGAGCTACCGTCTCTGAAAATGAAGAAATGTTCTGCATCTCTTTCAAATCCGCCCCTTAGGAATAGGTAATTTCTGGCCAATTCAAATGGGCAAAAATTTTTCTTTTTATAATGACCTGACTCTTCATCTTCATTAGCCACTATTTTTATTTTCTGTGGCTTCATACCTTTTGTATGAGTTTTAGAGCTACGTAGCACTAATAAAATATTTTGCTTGTTTTCAGCAACGTGAACGTCTCTTGCCTTCACTGCATGTCCGCTTTCAGTTTCCGTAAGCTCACAAATTCTAAAAAGGCCATAATATGCTAAAGCAAATAATGTTGTGTACATTGTTTGCAGGTAGAGCTGGTTTCTTTTATTAAAGATTCTCTCTACTTCAAAGAGAATCAGGTCCAGTAAATTGCATTGAATTGGTAATCTTATTCTGACTTGGTCATTCACCAGTCTACAGGCTTTTGTTAGTGCACCAAGGAGTATCTTGTTATTGTCCCACTGATATCCGTCATCAGTTAAAATTCTCTTGATTGCTGAAACGTATGATTTCACTGAACTAGACTGTAGTCCAGATTCTATCTAATAGGTGATAAAGAGTGTTACTCTGTCCTCCCAACTAGATGGCATTCTGTCAAGGTTAATTAGGAAGTTGTTAAATTGTCTCCAAATTTTGATGTAATTCTTCTTTGTAGATTCTCTGTTCTGCATAGAAACTAATTTATTAAAGATATGTTGGATTCCCAAAGCTGAAAATTTAGACGATCCTGATGATGTTGATTTCATGTCTAATGGTTTCCTCTTCCTCTTACCTGTAAATAACAAAGTCATTTTGTTAGGTTTACAATTATTTTAAACCTGCCATTCCGTTTCAATCTCTTATCCAGATTTTATCTATAGGCCATATTTCTTCTGGTATTTTTTCTGGAAGTTGGTTCATTTCAGGATCCAATTCCCTAAATCTGGTAAATTGTAATCTTGAAATTGCATCTGCTTTACCGTTGTCTTTTGAACTGATGTACTTAGCGAAAACTCTGACATTATGAGTCATACTCTCCAAGACTATGATTCTTATTAATACCATGCAGTTTTTACAACCTGAAGTATTATGATTTATCATGTTCTTCACGCTTTCATTATCACAGAACAGAAATATTTTCTTATTTCTGAAATTCCTAATCCAAAGGAGGACTGCCATTGTGACTCCATACAGTTCCAAGTATTCTATACTTGGTTTGTTTTTCCTCATGAATTCCTCATCCCATTTCGTGAAAACCCAATTTTTCTTCCAATAAGCACCAGCCCCACCTTTACTGTAGCTTCCCGAAGCATCTGAGTACATGTCAATCTCCTCTGCAGTTATTAGGACTTCGTCCATAAAAGGCCTGCAGAAAGCTTCCTGTCTAGTAAGGAATCTTTTCCAGATTGACAAGTCCATTCTATTTTCCACCTTGATTCTCACATGATGATGTTGTTTTAGCTTCTCCGGTGCTAAAGCATAGAGTCTCCTGATGAATGTCCTGCCGGGTATTATGGCTCTTGATAGGAAATTTAGTGTTCCACATAGCCGTTGTACCTGTAATTTTGTTACCTTTTTGTTTCTCTTATTGAGAAAGAATTCTATCATGTCTAAAGCTTTGTCGATTTTCTCCAAAGGAATGCAGATCCGCTGATTTACCGTGTCCAGTAAAAATCCTAGGAAGACTAACTCTTGAGTCCCCCAAAAAGTTTTTCCCAGTGCCACTGGAAATTTAATCTCGTGACAGATTCTCAAAAATACTTCAACCTGACCATCACAAGCTGCTTTCATTAGCGCTGCGAAAAAATAGTCGTCAAGGTAGTTGACTAGTTTTTCTTTTGTTTCAGACTTCACTAAATAAGCTATACAATTAGAGATTTCTTGGAAAATGCTACAAGAAATTGAAGCCCCGAATGGTAAGCATTTATCAAAGAAATAATACCATCTCTTCTTTGATGGATGAAAAGCTTTCAAAACTAATAGTGGCCATGACGTTAGTTCTAGGGATACATTCCTAAAAGCCATGGACATGTCTGATTTTGAAATATGGCAATTTTTTCCTGCTTTGACACATAGTTTAACCGCTTCCCTGAAATCTGGGTATTTCACTGAACAACATTCTGGGTCTATACCAGAGTTGACTGAATTCCCCGATCTCAGGTATGATAGGTGAAAAATTAATCTTGTCTTCCTCCCTTTATCTTTCGGGACTAGTCCGATGGGAGATTGGATGAATTCTTTGAAAGGTGGAGTCTCAAATGGTCCAGCATATCTCTTCACTTTTACTTCAGTCATTACTTTATTCCAAATTTCTGTAAGTGAACCAATTCTTAATTTAAGATTTGGTGCAGTCTTTCTGACATTTCTGTCTCCGTTGTAACACGGAGAGAACCCATGTCTAAATCCATTTACTATAAATTCCATTTTCTTAGGGTCATAACCCGCTAGAATTAATTTCGCTTCCAGACAGTTCACGTCTACTGGAGTTATGATGTTTTCCATGTCAAAGTTTTCGTATTCTAACAAAGCCGGTTCTAGACAAATTAAAATTTTTGTTGACTGCAAATTTAAGTTTAAATGAATACTCCTCTATCATTGTTTTGGTTTGACTGAATTAATCTTTCATTAAAATATCCCTTCATGAATTTGATTATTTAATTTTCCTTTTTCGCGTCAAAATCCAGTTTTTTAGTGCCACCTCCCCCAGTTTCTTTCTTCTCAGCTAATTACTCCGTGATTATTGGCGTCACAATAACTACATCTTTCTATGTATCTGCAATTTTTTCCAAACTTGAATCTGATCCCCTTGTTAAAACTCCAGCAATAGTCACTTTTTGTTCTCTTTCCTTGAGGTTTTGACATATTACCAGAATGTGGAGTCTGACCATGGCCCGACTGGAATTGAAAATTCCTCCCATTACCATTGTTGTTACCAAACCTAGGCAAAGGGTTCACCATCGATAGGTTCCACATTTGATTGTAAGTTAAGGCCCAGCTCCTAGCTGGGTTAAATTCCATCAGGTGTCTAAATATATCATAATTGTAGACATTGTCCCATGTGTAGTTAAGAGAAGCTGTGTTAATTACCAAAATATATTGCCAGACCTCTCTTGCCCTACCAGGATTTCTGCTACAGTACAGGGTTGCGTATACCCTAAAAGCTTGTTCCCATTTGCAAAAACTAGTTATTTTACTAGCTTTCTTAGCTAGCATGAGAAAGGTATTTCTGTCTCTGTGCACCCATTCTAATTTATTTTCTTCAGCAAAGTTGTTTTTGAAATCAAAAACCCCTGTTCTGTCTTTTGGTATTAATTTATCAAGATTGACATATTCTCCCTTTTTTATTTTTTCTTTTAAGTTACTATCAACTTGACAAGTGAGATGGAAGAAGTTGTCATCACTCAAACCTTCTCCTACAATCGGGCTTGTTTGGTTTGCTACACCTGGGACAAATTCTTGTGCCACATTACGATCGGAAATCCTGGCTTGACTCAAAACTCGATTAATCAAGTCTTCAAAATTACCTGGTGGCTTTTCAATCGTCGCTTTAAACTTTTCTGCTTCCAGGACTGCATGCTCTGTTCTATTTTATGCTTCATCAAAACCGGGTACGTTCACTTCTGATCTTCTCTGATGTCCGGAATCCATTCCCTCGTTCCTAACTTCTTGTACTTGATGTGGAGATTGCAACAGTTTAGTATCATCGTGCTGTCTTCGCATTGAATCTACAAAATCAGAAGTTTTTTCAACCATATTATCTTGTACCAAACTATTTCCCTGCAGTCCTGCAAAATGCATTTCATTTAAATTTATTCTAGGATGCTGTAAACGTTTTAGCGCTGATGCATAAATGGTTGTGTCCGAAGGAGATTTAACTTTATTGTTAAATTTTTCCACCACATTTCTAGTGGTGATACCTTTGTCTCCTTTCTCTACTGAGTTTACTTTACCTTCACTCGAATTTTGCTCTGTTTCTACTGTTTCCATCGGTCTCGACAGTGTAGTGGATTTACTGGACTCTCCCATCCTTCTAGCGAACTCCTGCTCAAACCTTTTATCCATCATTTTGTTCAGCAATCTTTCAATGTGCGGGTTTCCCATCAATTCGTCCTCAGTAAGCTCTCATCTTGGGCTTGAATTTCCTTCTTGATTTTCACCCACAATACTTTCATCATTGTCTACATCATCTAAATAATCTAGATCCTCATCTGAATCCACCATGACTTCCATGCCATCCGCATTGTCTATGGTAAGAACCTGTTCAATAGACTTATCTTTTATACTTTCTTTTAAATTCTTCCTCCCCTCATCTTTTTCAATAACTTTATCAAGTTTGTTGTTTATGTGCAACTTTTCATTATCATTAACTTTACAATTTTGGCTTTTTCGTCTCTTTATTTCTGGTTGCTCCTTCACAACCGTTTCCACAACATCAGTAGATCTAGTTTGAATTCGCTTTCTGGAATTATTTACATTTTTAGTATGTATTTTGACTGGTTTGTCCAGTTTTTTATTTACCTTTGTATTCTTGCCACTCTTAGGCATTTTTATATCATACAAAAACTTTCCCAATCAATTTTCAACCATTGAAAATTCGCAATTTTAAATATTGAAAGTCTAGACGTATCTTCTTTGTTTTGAATTAAACCAAGGAATGAATAACGTCAGTGCTGACATCCTGACATCAAGACAACCTTGACATTATGGTTGCATGAGCCCTTTCCCGCCAGAAGCTCATTTTCTTCGGGAGGGTTAGCAAAACTCATTTTATTAATTAATAAAATGAAGCTTTTTGCACATTGTAGGTAAAATACCTGCACCGAATGGAATTGGTGTAGTTACATCACAGCACGCCCTAGAAGGATTCTTCTCAAGTCTTAGAGAGGAACTCATTATGACCAAGAAGAATATATCCATCACTATTTGCAGTTTAGGTCTCATAGGTGAGCGTCCTAAGGAAACTTTTTTTTTGACGAGTGACATAATTTCACAGTTTATCATTCATAGCCGATACGTCAGTGGATCAAAGAAGTCTGGTCCCAAACTTTAGCTGTACATTTGGCATTGTATATTTTAGTAGAGATTATTCTATTCAGGAACTGAAAGCGGACTGAACGCTTTGAAAGAGGCCAATGCAGACCACATCCTGGACTACATGACTCCAACAAGTCCCGCAGACGCAGCGTCGGCAATAGTCAAAGCAGGGGCCCAGAAGCTGCAGAGACTGTACTATCCTTACATGGAAACCAGATTACCTGTCATCCTCGATATGTTCTTCCCAGAGACTATGGGCGCCATGTCAAGAAAAATGCTTGCTGGTTAAGAGCATTCAGAAACTTTTCTTGGAAATTTATTATTCACTACAGATTATATAATTACTCGTAAGTTTTAATGGAATTGTTCCAACTTGTGAACAATAATCAGAGGAATGTCTTGGTGAAATTTCAAAATCTGCAAAATTGTATGTTTGAATACAATATTGATAAATATTTGCCTTGGGTAAAAAGTGCTCATATAAAAATTAATGCAATCTCTTCGATACCCCTGTAAATAAAAACCCTTCAGGCAGCAGCTGAGGGAGTTGTGCGTTTGTGTGTTCACAAGCAAAATCTTTAAAGGTTAGTATTACAGTTACAAATAATTGAAGAAAAGAGTCTTCCCCAAATAAAATTTACATTACTGTAAAATTTTGAAATATTATTTTGTCTCATGGAAAATCTCGGACTATAGCATTCACTGCAGTTAATCAATCACCCAGTTAAATCCTCAATGAAAAGCGTTTGCCAAGAAATCGACCTTTCATCATCCTTCTGATCACTGTGAACATTAACAAAATAAATCATGTTCACAAAATTAGTTTGATCGTTTCTTTTTCTTTTTTTTATTGCAATGAAAAACATTCGCTCCCGTTTTCGATGTCATCGCGCATCGGAAGTCGACATGTGCTGTCACCAGATTTCAGAATTGTTCGGAGATGCTAATTCAACATAATCAGTAAACCGTGAACTTGTGACTTGTATGCTTAAACCAGTTGTAGTGTTCTACTTTTGAGATTGCAATCTGAATTGCACCAGACCATTAAGGTTAAAATACTGATTCTGTGACCTTTTCTTCAAAAGTTTTGCTGATAATTTGCGAACATGAAGAAACTACTTGCAGTATTGGTTTTGTTGGCTGCAATCTATATTGGATACCAATTTATCGACCGCTTTGATCCAGGTAATTTGTTTCACATTCTAGTTTATTATGATCCGCATTTCTGACAGATCTAGAAGTGAATTTCTACTCCTTGCTGTTGTTTGTGTTAATAATTTGATGACATGCTCACAATCTTCACAGGCGTGTGTCTGTCCACAGGGGGGGGGGTGGTATCCAATGGTCTCTGGTTCCAGGTTCCTTCTCTGGCCCCAGGTCCTTTCTGGGGGGGTGCCCCAGTCATGGCACTGTTCCTGTCCAAAATCCTCCCCTAGGTCCTGCCAGGGGAGGCGGGATACTCCAGTCCTGTCACTGGTCCTGGCTTGGAGGAGAGGGGCACCCAACCTAGGACAGGGGTACCCCCATCAGTAGGACTGGGGTACCCCCCTGGCGAGGACTGGGTACCCCCCATACCCCCTGCCCTCCTCCACCGTACAGAACCAGGACGGTTGTGCGGCGTGGGCAGTATGCCTCTTGCGTTCACGCAGGAGGACTTTCTTGTTAAATTATGATTACACAGATACTTACTGGTTTTGTGTGTAGGGGGGGGGCGTTATTGGCATGTTATGTTGTCTGTAAAGAAAAAAAATATTTGTTGTAGAATCTGTTAAAGGCAAAAATGTGGTCATTACTGGAGCATCCACAGGAATAGGAGAACAATTGGCCTATCACTACGCACGGCTTGGTACAAATATCGTTATAACAGCCAGAAGGGAACAAAGACTAAAAGAGGTAAATGTTCTGAAAGCACACTCCTCAATATTTTGGTTCATATTTGAAAAAATGGTTGGCGCTAATATGAACCATGTGGTTTCTCTCTGAATCTTTTGGAAGTCGAACTGCAGGCGAAAGTAAACAAACACCATAAATCAGAAATCAACTTCTACTTGTCTCAATTCGGTTTTATTTTCTTGATCAGGTTGTCGAGAAATGTAAAACAGAAGGAGGAGGACAGTTTGAGTACATCGTACTTGATATGGAAAAGAAGGACTCTCCTGAACAGCTTATTGAGGTACAGTAAATCCAAATCAGCCGTGGGTCTCGAAACGGTCTGTTTCTGTTTCTGACCTGTTTCTGATTACAATAGTGTCCAGAAAGTTCTCGGTACAACATTTTTTTCTATCCAGTATGATATCGGGACAAACCTATTAATTCCAGAGACCCTTCTAGGTAGAATTTTTTTTACCGAGACCTTTCTAGGTAGATCTAGAATTTTTCCCACTGAAATTATACTAGATAAAAAAAATTTGACCAGCATATTCTAGTTACAAATTATACTCTCAGTTGTACCTAGAAGGGTCTAGGTATAATACAGGTTCTATCGAGAAAGGTCTAGGTGCGAAAAAAGTTCCGCCTAGAATGATCTTAGTGCAAAAATTGTTTTACCCAGAAATAGCTTTGTCCCGAGATCGTTCTAAAGAAAAATATTTTTTACCTTGAACTTTCTCGACATTGTTTTTAAAAGTCATCTTTTGCAACACATTTAGAGAAAGTAAACTGTCAGGGAAATGCATGATTATGGAACTATTCCGATGCATGGTTTTGCATCAAATTAGTCATTTGTGCATATTTTGATTTGAACCTCTTGTGAAATGTTACACATTAAAATCTATGTTATCGCCTGCATCGAAGGATGAGGGATGATAATGTTTTACAAGTGTTCGTCTGTTAACATGGGGGGTACCCCCGTCTCTAGTCACAGGTCCTTTCCTGGGGTACCCAGTCTCTGGCCCCAGGTCCATTCTTGGGGGTACCCAAGTCTCTGGTCCCAGATCCTTTCTGAGGATACCCCAAGGATAGGGGTACCTCCCAGCCAGGATAGGGGTACCCACCAGCCAGGATAGGGTACCCCCTGGACAGGTTAGGGGTACCTCCCCCGGCCAGGATAGGGGTACCCCTCCCCCCGGACAGGTGACACTGCGGGCAGTATCCCTCTTGCGGTTTCCCGGAGGACTTTCTTGCTTACAGATGTGCTCACAAGGCAGAGTTAATCCATAATTTATCATGTGGTATATGATTGTAAGAAGAAAGATTATTTGTAATTTTTTTTTTTTCAGTTCGCAGGGAAAAGATTAGGAGGAATTGATGTCCTCGTGTTAAACCATTACATCCTCCAATATGGAAAGTGGCTTGGGACTCCCAATAATGTAACAGATCTTCACAAAACTATGGATGTAAACTTTTATGCTTACATAATG